>RJWM01022997.1:0-32563 GCA_004363535.1 Dasyprocta punctata | reverse complement strand
TTTATAGCAACCCAATTTGTAATAGCCAGATCTTGGAAACAACCCAAGTGCCCATCAATCAAAGAATGGATAAAAAAGATGTGGTATTTTTATACAATGGAGTACTACTCAGCTATGAAGAAAGATTGTATTGAGACTTTTATAAGTAAATGGTCACGACTTGAGACCATACTCATAAGCGAGATAAATCAAACCCACACGTGTAAATACCGTATTGTCTCCCTAGTGTAAGAAATGGAAAAGTATATGTGATTCAAAATCTATAATAAATACTATGGAAGGGTAAAAAACAGCTCAAAGATAATTGGGAAGGGAATAGGCAGAAAGAGAAAAGGGAAGAGGAAAAGATATCAACCTGTATATATGTATATGTACGATAACTAAAGAGAACACTGCTGAATGTATTCGTTATTGAGAAAGAACAATTAATACTCATATGATTAGATCAATCTAGCATGTTTATATCTGATAATGTAAGAAACCATTTTAAGGATAACGATGCGCAATATTGCAACCATTGTCAAGCTTCTATCTACCGGTTCTGGAAACCTGCAATGTTGTGTATTTACTCTAGTCATTTGCTTGTCTCTTTTGCTTGTTGTTTTTACTATATATGTCGTCTTTTTTGTTGTTGTTGTTGTTGTTGTTTTTGTTTGTTTTGTTTTTCTTCGCTCAAATAAAATTAAAAAAAATAGTCTGTGACATTGAATTAGTGTAGAGAATGAAAGAATAAAAAAAACTAACCGGTGTGGAGGGTATCTTGTAAATAAGGAAGAAAAAGAGAAGGGAAGGAGGGAAGGAGGGAGGGAGGGAAAGAGAGAAGGAAGGAAGGGAAATAAAATGAGCTGAATGGTATCCCTTCAAAAGAGAAGTCCAAGTCCTAGCCCCAGTACTTATGAATGTGAACTTATTTAGAAGTAGAATCTTTAAAGATATAATTTAACTAAGTATCTCAGAATAAAATCACTCTGAATTTAAGACGAGCCCTAAATCCAGTAATTAATGTCCTTATAAGAGAAAGGAGTGGCATATTTAAGATACAGAACCACCAAGGAAAGAAGGCCTTGTGAGGACAGACAAAGAGGTTAGAACTATCCAACAATAAACCAAGAAATAACTAAAACCACCAGAAGCTTAAAAAAAAGTTAGAATTCTTCCCTGGAGTCTTCAGAGAGCAAGCACAGCCCTTGTAACACCTTGAAACTGTTAAAGAATAAATATTTATTATCTTAGGCTACCAAATTTGTGGTGATACGTTGCAATAACCCTGGATTTTATACAGGGGTAAAGAAGACAAACAAGCATTGAAAATAAAGCATTTACACAATTTATAAAATGAAGAATTATTAAATTATCATAATAATTCTTCATAGCCAAAAACATTTATATGTCCCTAAATATGCTGCATTAAACAAATATTAATATACTTTTAAAGAACTAAGGGAAAATGAGGGAGAAGAACTTCTTCTTTTCCAATTTTTTATTAGTACATGCTAGCAGTACATAATGATTGTATTCCTTGAGGGAAGTTGGTACACGCACCTAACGCATCTTAGTTCTTTCTCACCTATTCCTCTCCTCTCTCCCACTCCTGAATCACTGTAATACAATGTTTTTTAACTTCTGGAAAGATACCTAGAAAGAGAATAGCTGGTTCAAATAAAAGTTCCATTTTTTTTTTTTTTTTAGGAGGAAAATGGTCTTCTAAGGTACAGCCTTCATTCACTTAGACCCTGCTGCAAAAAGGATCCCCTGCAGTTTGCACTGAATGTACTCAGTAAATCTTTGCTTCAGAAATGGAAGTAAGAAAGTTTCCTTTGAATTGTTCTAGGAAACATATAAGAGATTGCCCTGCCAAGAATTCAACAAAGACAATTTGATTTAATATAATAAGTAAATATATAGAATAAAATGATCTTAATTTAGATATAGGACAATAGAAGTAGAGAAAAATGGAAAATACTGGTGAATGTAATTTAGTTTTTAAGCATGTGTGTATATATATATAGACATTTGTTGATATATACATTTAACAACAAAATTCACATATATATATATATATATATATATATATATACATTTAAACAAATTGTCCTCCAGTCCTAATATTAGGTTTTAGCTCTGTAGGTAGAATAACTACATAACTTTTTACCTCTATGGTTCTCAATTTTGTTAATAAAGAAATCAAGTTGTAGGTAAAAAGTTATTACACAGGGTCTGAGGCAGAAGTGTTCAGTGAGCACCTTTAGAATTTGTTTCTCAGAAATTCAATATGGAGAAAAAGCATTCAGGTATCCTGGTACTTTTTGAATATAGTTAGTTGTGAGTGATAATTCCCTCGACTATATATAATTTTATTAGCTACACGTTTTTTCAGTCCAATTGCTCTCTGGTGACTTCATCCAGTTTCACAGTTTTAAATATGATCTTACTATTGACAGTTTGCAAATATATGTCTCCAGTTCAGACTCCCCTAAACACCAGACTGATAAGTTCAACTCATATATTAATTTCCATGTACAGGTTGCATAAACATCTCAAGTTTGTTTTGTTTTGTTTGTGGCACTGGGGATCAAACTTGTAACTTCACGCCTGTCCAGGTAGGGGCGTAAGCCACTGAGCCAAATTCCCAACCCTAGTTTCTTTGAGACAGGGTCACACTATGTAGTTCAGGCTGGTCTTGCGCTCACGTTGTAGCCAAAGCCGGCCTCGAACTCACAATGCTCCGCCTACCTCAGCCTCCCGAGTGCTGGGATTAAAGGCGTGCGCCACCATACCCGGCTAACATCTCAAGTTTGACATGTCCAAAATACCTCATCTCTTCAAGTCTGCTGTAATTGTTCATTTCTCCATTTTTGTCAGTGGCTTCTCTGTTTCTGTCATCTTTTTTCCTCTCATATCTCATACCCAATCCTTCAAGAAATCAGTTATCTCTTCCTTAAGAATACTTCCAGGGTCTCAGCTCATATCTTTCCCTCCATCATACACTGATTCCACCATCTTTGTTCTGAGTGTTGCAATAGTCTGCTAACTGCCATTTCTGCTTCTTTCTTTGACCTCTTAGAATCGAATTCTCTAACAGGTATGGGGAGGATGCTTTGAAAACTTCTTTGAGAGCATATCGTTCTTCCACTCCAAATTCTTCCACTTAAATGTTTCCCCAAATTCCTGTGTTGCTCACAGAAATTCTGAATTCCTGGTCTCCTGCATGCTTTTGCTCCAATGTCACCTTACTCAGGCCTTTCTTGACTACGTGTGCACATTTGGATCTTCCACAAAGCAGATATGAGATGGGGTTAAGTGTGAGAGGATTCATCAGGGAACATCACTAGAAATCTGGAAAAGCTATGAAAACCATCTCAGTCTGACCCCAAGGGAAAGAGGTTGAATGGTTGTGCAGTTCTAGCCAGATCAACCTCTGTTCTATCCACAGTACCTGGATTTTTGTCACTTCAGTACACACAGAACATTACTGTACTCTACCTAGAAGGTTCTATCCCCAATTTTCACTGGACAAAGTACCTCTTATCATTTCCTTCTCAAATTAATCTCATTCTCATAGAGAAGTCTTTCCTAATCTTCCCATGTTAAGTTTTTTCCTTCATGCAACACTTGTAATTATCTTTATTCCTTTTTTCTTGGAAACACTTATCCACTTAGTAATGTCACTTATTTCTGTGCTTAATGTTTAAGTTTTCTCTTTCCATTCCCTTTGCACTATAAGTTCCATCAGATTAATACTAAAGTTCCCTTTCTCACCATTGGGTCCCCAGGATCTAGCTAGCACCTTCCAGGGGAGTTCTTGACACACAGAGGACACTTAGTAAGTAAATGTTTAGTGAGTCTATAGCAAACATCAACAGCTATAAATAGCCTCAAATATATATATATATATATATATATATATATATATATATACTTTTAAAATACTTCAAAATGTTTTGGAATGTTATATGCTTTATACTTTAATGTATAAAGTAAATGTTATATACTTTAAAATGTTTTGGAAAGTAAAAAAATACTGTTAAAATATATAGAAATCAGAGACTAAGGGAGAGGGATATCATAAGGTCAACATGTTCAGCATGTTCAGGGACATCTCTAAAGATGTCCCCATCCCCTCCTTAGATGTCCCTGACCTTCACATGGTAGACCTGCATTGGCTCAGCATCCAAACATCTCTGTGATTCTGGCAGTGTAACTATGTCTTCCCTTCCACTAGGAGACACACCTGTGTGTTAGTCCCTTTCCTGTACACTAAACACCTAAAGTTTAAAGGAGAAGATAATTTGACTCTAGTTTTCAGTGGACTTAGTCCAAAGTTCACTGGCTCCAATGCAGAAACTTCATGGTGGAGGACAGCTTCCTGTTTCATGGCAGTCAGGAAGCAGAAGTAGAAGAGAAGACCCAGGGATGAGATTATACCCTTCCAGGTTATGCTGTTAGTGACCTGACCTCCTTATCAGGTCCCATCACTGAACAGGAGAGTTTTAGGGGACATAACCCTATGTCACTAGGACATAAAAATTCTTTATAAGACGCCTAACAGGCCTTAAGACTGTCACACTAGCTGACAGCTGCACTTTCAGCAGTAACTGACCAGTTCATTTAATAATTTGCAAAAACCTACACACACACACACACACACACACACATACACATACATACACAATCATACTTGCTCCTCCCACAATGCCAGCAAAAATGGCTGTAGGTAACCACCAGTGAAATCTTTAGGAACAGATGTGCTACCTTATGTCCCACTGACCTCGCAGGACAGTGACCTCCCCACTTGCTGCTCAGTGGTAAATGAGCCAGGCTCAAATGCTCATCTTATTGCCTATTTCCTTGGACCACTGGTGGTATCATTTTTGTTAATCCAGGTCTTCCAAAAGACAGACACAAAATAGGATTAAATGCACATGAAAGCTGAGTATCCACCTATTTCAGCTATCTGAGACACTGAACTAAGAAGATCATGTGAGCCCAAGAGTTCAAAGTCACTCTGAGCAACCTAGCAAGACTCCACATGAAAAAAAAATGTATGTAGGTTCTCTTAGGGGAAATGTATATGTATGACCAAAATAAAGAATAAGGAGAAAGAAAGGTAGATGAAAGCATCCTAGAATTCTGAGGACTGTCGGGAAGTTTGCATAGTCTTTCAAAGGTCCTCAATTCAAAGTCGTCTGTCAGAGGAGTGTGTTGGAGCAATGGGCCTTAGTATTTCTGCTGTACACAGCATTGGTTTAGCAGCCCATGGAAAGCATTTCCTCAGTACAAATGCAGTGATGGATTTTGTGTTATGCAGGCAGCCCTTAGCAGTGAGAGAAACTCCACCTGACAGCCAGCAAGGAAATAAGAACCTCAGTTCTATTACTGCAGGAAACTGAATTTGATAATGACTGGAATGACATGGGAAGCTGGTTCTTTACCCAGAAACCCCAGGTAAAGGTCCAGATCTGTCAACATCCTGATTTCAGATTTCAGCCCTATGAGATTCAGAGTAGAGACATCAGTCAGGTTCTATCCAGATGGCTGACTTGTCCGAAACATGTAAGTATAATTTTGTGCTGTTTTGAGTAGCAGGATTTGGGATAACCTGTTACAACAGCAATAGAAACTAGTACACATTCCAGAGAGCTGAAGTCACATTCTCCAAGGGTGTACTCTACATGTTTTAAAGTCACTGTCCAGATGGGTGCACGGTGAATAATTTTAGTCAAACTACTGATAACACTGAGGCAAGAGGATTGCTTGAGCCCAGGTGTTCAAGACCAGATTGGACAACATAGTAAGATCCTGCCTCAAAACAAACAAATGAACAAATAAATAACCAGCCCAGTCCCTTATTCCTTAACCACTGACCATGCTTTATTACCCTCCATATATCACTGCATAATTCACAGACTTGTTTTGTTGCCTATTTCCCTTTAAAAGGGCACAAAAGATCATTATTGAGTTCATTGCTGGATTTCAAAACAGAGTCCACAATATAAAATAGTTTTTAATGTTGAATGAGTAAATGACTATTAATTCTATCACATTTTCATTTTATTTAGATTGATGTAGTATACTGTTAAACACAGGGGAAAAGAAACCCAAAACTGGAGGAAAGTCAAGCTATAAAAATGAGTATCAATGCTATTGATCTGCTACCTTCCTACCTAGGATTTATATGATCACTTATTTGAATACTATTAGATCATATGTGCAAGTTTGTTTCAAGGGACACCTAGCTACAAATCTTTTGGTTGATTGTCAAAGATCTTAGGTAGCCCCTGTTTCTTCATTGACCCTTGGGTAACTGGAGCTACCCATGCAGTGCACAAAAGTTGATAAGCACTGACTTTGACATTTTATAACTTATGAACCACATCGTTAGCAATATGGCCAGTCACCTGGGACCCAGATAATATGTCTCCAACTTAGAGAAACACTGAGTACAGAAAAATTGGTTTATAGTCATGCAACTAATAAGAAGCAGGGCTTACATTCAGACCTACAATCTCTAATATCAAATCTCACGTTCCTCACATTGTAACAAGCTACCAATAGATTGATTGATTTAAAAATCACAGAGAAGAAAGGAGCCATATGAAACAGAGAAACAGATTTAAGATATCTAATTGTGGTAGGGTGAGAAGACTTTGAAAAGAGAAAAACAAATCAAGCCAAAATAAACTTGGGAAGATTATCCAACTAATTTTACTTCAAACAAGCCTAAAACAGATGTGGTGTGTGTATAATCATTTGGGATTCACTCATGTATTGCATTAACCTAAATGAGACCCTGAAAAAGTTTCTAATAATAACCATGGCTTTAAGTGTGCTTTCCTTAATTGCTGAGTACAAAATAAAGAATTATGTGCATTGATAAAGTCAGAGCATTTTAAAATGTTAATACCTCCAGTCCATTGTGATTTTACTCAACCAGAGAAAAGCAGCAGCATGGATGGCAAGGCCTTCCTCATAGGCCATGCTGACTGCCACTTTGTTTTACCTCTAAAATGGGAGCTTCCATGGCTGCTTCTAGTAACATGGCACACACACTTCTAGTAGTATGGGAGAATCAGTTGTAAAAATAAAACTTGATCATTTTAGAAATTTTTTGGGGGGAGGGTACTGGGGATCAAACTGATAACCTCATATTTGCCAGGCAGGTGCTTGTGCAACTGAGCTAAAGCCCCAACCATTTTAGAAAATTTGAAAAATAGAGAAAAATATAAGAAAAAGTAGTGTTCCAAATGCTACTTTTCTGAGACACTATTGACTAATATTTTGCTATACCTCCCCAACTTATTTTTATTGGTTTTTGCACGTTATAAATACAAATACTATAAATAAAACTGCAGGACTTTTAAATTTCTCTTCCCAGATCTATACCCAGAGCCAACTATTTTTTTAAAACATGGCCCATATCCTTTGAATCAATATTTTATATTTTAATGTGTATATTTTTCATGTATGTGCGTATATTCTCTGAAACTCATGTTGAAACTTAATTACCATCATAATGTTAAGAAATGGAACTTTTTAAGGGTCATCAGATCCCTTTTTAAAAGTATTAGATCCATTAATATCACAAATGAATTAATGTCATTATCATGGGACTGGGTCATTTCATATGAGTGATTTTATTATAAAAGAATCCACCTGTCATGTTATGATGCTCTCATCAAATGTCCTTGTAGTTCTCTGCCTCCAAAACTGAAAAATAAACTTCATTTCTTTATAAATTACGCAGCACATGGTGTTCTAACACTAGCATACAAAGACAAAAGGTGTGTGCACTATATTACTTTGCTGCTTTCACTTTTTTATACATGCTAAAATACTAAATATTTCTTTGGTTTTTTAATTCAACTTAGTATTTTGAACTGTCCAAACTGTCAAAATGAATATATTGCTCATAAATTTTAATTTTCTCTAGTATTTCATGATATGACAGGATCACAACTTACTTATTTCCTCCAAATAACGTTTAGTTCTATTCAATGTTTTTTCTTATATTTGAAAGACACTATAATGGATATTCTTAAAATATAATTTCCTGAAACACATTTGCAAGCATTTCTCTGGACAATATTTGTAGATGAGAAATCTCTCAATTATAAGGTATGGACAATTTTAGCATAATTTGATTTTCCCAAATTGCTCTTCCTAAAACGGTTGTTCCAATCACAGCAATATATTACAGCTTTCACGTGCCTGTCAACATTTGGTTTGTACATATACATGCAAATATGAACATACAAACATAAATGTACTCATATATGTACATACCTATATATACATAACTTTCGGTTCATGCATTTCAAATACCCCCTTTCAAGTATTCCTGTTTGCTTTTTAAAAAATTCAACCTATTTTACATTTGCATATAAATTTATCTATCTTTTTATCTATTAGTTGTGCTTTTCGTGTCTTATTTATTTATTTATTTATTTTTTTTTGCGGCACCGGGGATTGAACTCACAACCTCGCGCCTGCTAAGGCAGGCGCTTAAGGCACTGAGCCAAACTCCCGGCCCTGGTTTTTTGAGGCAGGGTCGCGCTATGTAGCTCAGGCCGGCCTTGCACTCGCGTTGTAGCCCAAGCCAGCCTCGAACTCACAACGCTCCGCCTACCTCAGCCTCCCGAGTGCTGGGATTAAAGGCGTGCGCCACCACGCCCGGCTCTTTGTGTCTTATTTAAAATAAACCTTTTCTCGACATTTTCAGCTTTGTTAGATACTCACTGTTTTCCATCTCAGATTCACCCTCCATCCCTCTACACTGCTCTGTGCCCTGGATATCCAGTCTTTATAAGTCTACATCAGTTGGGCTCCTTTAACCTTTGCTTCTCATTGGGTTTGGCCAGTGAGGGGATATTTGCAGGGAATTCAGGACTAGGATGAGAGAAAAGTTGAGGTATTTATATTCCTGATTTATGTCCTGATTTGTAAATGTTTGAGAATAATTATATTCTTCTGCTAAGAATGTGATCAGTTCTGCTTTTTCACAGTCCTAGGTTTCACACAGTTCTTGTGTCCACCCCTTCTCCTCCCATTCACCTTCAAGTTTAGGGATTGGGACAGTAATGACTGTTTGCTATTGTCAGCCCCAGAATGATTCATCAACCCATGCTGGTTTTCCTTAATCACCCTATAGCTTTGTAAACAACCAGCCATTAGGCTCTGCATTATCACTTGTGAGTAACCACTGTGTCCTATCCTAACTTTGATTAATACAGTCATGAATCTATTCTCCTATATATTCTTGTAATAATTTTCAGTGTCTCAATATAATTTATTTATGTATGAGCTCAGGAAGTAATTTCATTTTTTCCAAAATGAGAAATCATATACTGAATAGTCCACTCTTTGCCCACTGATTTATAATATCACCTCTATCATAAGCCAAGGTAACATCTATACTTGAGTCTTTTTTTGATTGATAATTTAGTTCAAGAAAAATAAGCCATTTAACCTTGTGCAGATAGTAGTAGTATGTATTTCATATTGTTGTTGTCAAGAATAAATGAGTTGATTAGTATGTGGCACACAATAAAAGCTTAAAAAAGTGGAGTTGTTGTTTTCCATAAATCCTACATCATTTTAATGGCTATAGTTTTATAATTAACATTGATATCTGCTAGGTCAATTTCTTTGCCCTTTTTTGTTTTTTAAATTGTTCTTCAATACTGAAAAAGTTTATCATGTAAAACTATAGCATAAGCATTTTAAAATGTTGGTAAATTTAATCTTTAATAATTGTACAAAGATGGTAAGCATAATCTTGAATAATTGTATAATATTCTATCATGGACACACACCCTATTTTATCTATTTTCCTAGTATTTTGAACTCATCAAGTTCCAAGTTTTCATAACTGGCAGTAATTTTATGGTAAATAGTTTATATAATTCTTTATTTATATTTCATATTACTACTTTATGGTAGAATTCTCACAGTAGGTTAACTGAGTCAAAGTGAGCAGAATTAAGAACATTAAAGAACAGATATTTTTCACACATTGGAAACAATAAACAACGATGAGAAATGTCTACTAAGATGGTAGCTTCTGGACACTGTATGTGGTATGATATGACTACATGGCCACTGCTGTACCTCTTTTGCTGCAGAGTTGGAGGAAATTGTATATGGAATCCTATATAGGTAAATCAGATTCTCAGTGAATCCTAGGATAGGCAGGACAAAGTACTGAGTGGAGAAAAGATTAATATATACCTGAGTTCAATCCAAGTAAGAAGAAATTGCTGCTCTTTTCAGAATGAGAAGTACCTGAAGCAATCAACTTTCATCAGGTGACTGACTAGTCTTCTCAGCAATGGTCATGCACATGAGTTGAAAAGTCAGCCTGTACCACTGAAGGATTGGATAACTGGAAGCAGCTGCAGCCAGTCATAGTTACTTTCAATTTGCTCATGCTGCTATATATAGCAAAATACCACAGTATGGGTGGCTTAAACAACACTCAGTATTCTCACAGTTCCAGAGGTTGTGAAGTCTAAGACCAAGGTACTAATCAACATGCTTCTTGGTGAGGGTTTTCTCCTCACCATGCAGATGGTTGACTCTTCGATATGACCTTTACCCAGTGCATGTATGTACGAAAAGAGAGAGACCACCATCTTTTAAAAGGCTGCCATCATAATGGCCTCACTCTCAGAACTTAACTTAACTCTAATTATCACCAAAAGGTCCTATCTCCAAGTACCAACATATGAACTTGAGAAGAACACAAACATTTAATCCAAAACAGTGAGAGAGAGAGAGAGAGAGAGAGAGAGAGAGAGAGAAAGCACCTGAGTTGGTGTACTCCACAGTCTCCATTCAGCCACAACTGTTCCATTTATGAACCTATGGTAGAAGTACTGGAGTATCCAATGACAAAGACTGGACTATCATTTACCAGAATAATTGTTCAGTCCACCTATAGGCTTGTGGCTTCTCTGTATCAGATACTGTGGGGTGAATGTTAACATAAGATATAAAGATCCTTACCCTTTGTGCACACTCTTGATCTGTTATTATGTCTCTTCCATGGGCCTCTTTGTGATCAACCTTTTGATCTTAGTTTCTTCTGGACCCTTGACCAAGAGACCTGAACTATTCGTTTACCACCACCCATAAGTGTAAGTAAATCCTTACTTCTGGCCGTTTTTCTCCTTAGCACAAAGCGTATAACCAAATAGTCCTTAAAAAGATTTCCATTCATATTATAGTGCAGAATTTTTCCTGAGTAGGATTACATTTGTAGCAGCAGTCTATTTTCAGTTTGCACCAATGTACCAGACCATGAATTAAGCTCATGGGTTTTTGTTTTGTTTTGTTTTATTTTGTTTTGTTTTATTTTTTGGCTTCCAACAGCTAGTTGCAAGATTCCTCCTCGAAGCTAAGGATATGACCCAAGGGAAAGGGAGTGGTGCAAATGTGACCAGAGGCATGAAAGTCCGAGAACTCCTTGGGCCTGAACCTTGATGTCTTTAGGATGTAATAGATTGTAACAGAGCCCCTCCAACCTTCAGTGTCATTGAGTCTGCAGCACTCACGTAGTGATGGTCGATCTAGACTTCACAGTGATAGGGTGTCATGGTACACACATTTCAAGCGTAGTTTTACATAGCTCCCTGCCAGAAATGAAGTGATCTTGCTATAGAACCTCGAGAATCACATTATGACATTCCTTTTGTAGTTTGCCACAGATTTACTCATAGTGTTTTTCTCTTCCAAAAGATCTGTCTAACATGATGTAATTGTGATCTATATGTCATTGAGAATGAATAAAATTGGTAAGTAAAAGTATGATTTTAGGTGAATCCCCAGCTTCAGCCTTATTCTGCAGGGAGTTAGGTAATACAAATAACAGCACAGAGTTTGTTCCAGTTCGAGGAAATAAACTGATACGCCATTTTTCTGTATCAGTCATTATGCTTCTGCAGGCTGGAAAGAGAATATACAAATTTCAAGGCATTTCCATCTCAACAAGCATTTCTCATCTAGAACAAGCAATTTGAATAGTATGGTAGTGTTTTATGAAGACAGTTATGGTGGGGGTGAAGCACACTAAAGCAGGTTGATGGTAAAATGCTTTTAGAGGCTCCAATATTGTCCATTACAGCAGGTCCAAGTGTCGTGCATACCAAAGGATGAGCAGCTGGGGTAGCCCCATTGAGGTTAGATGGACCAGAAAACTGCTCTAGGCAAAATCAATTCTTGATACCAATAAAAACAAGCATTAAACTCCCAAAATATTATACAGAAAGTTCTGGGAAATTTGTTTAGAGTATGTATAAACCTATGCAATATTTCCAGTCCCTTAGTTCTTGCATTTTTCTTTTTTGACTTCTTGTTCACAAAAGCAACTTTCTGTTTTAAATTCTTTCACTTCATGCCTTAAAGCTAAGTTTTCTTTGTTTCAATTTAACATATGGTATATCAATACTAACATTATCATTATTTAAACACTTTAAGGCCTATGCTATTACATTTTCTGAGTTTAAACTCAATACTTTGCAATGAAGATAAAATTATTGTGGAATTATTATCAAAAAGAAAAACTTTTGATTATGGTTGATCTTGTAAAAAAAAACCTTCTTTCAGTACTTACAGTATATGGCTCCAGTTTTAGAATGAAGATAGATCCTTTGGTGATATGATAGGAAAATTATCTGTGGTTATGACATCCATGAAGAAAAAGAACATGTTTGCATAACATCATTACAGAGAGATTAAAAATAAAAAATAATTTTGTACAATTTCACACAAAGCAAAAAAATGTTTTCTAGTCATGATAGATCCAGATTTAATTCCATTTAATTTTAGAGACAGCTATTTTTACATTTAAAAGCAAAAACGTTCTTATTTTACATAACCTGACAGGATATTATGCAGCGTTTAGGGTCAAATACTGAGAAAGACTATGATAAATAGTATGACATTTTAAAAGTATGCTTAAGACACTAAGCTAATCTCAATTGAAAAATGAAATGATTTGTTTCATTAGCCCCAAAAGATCACAAAACTAATTATTCCATTGCTTCTTCTGACATAATCTCTGCATGTGTTGTTTAAAGATGTTAATTCTCCGAGGATGCCATTAGTACCTAACTTCTGCACTGTTTGTCCCACACTGCAAATAATGCAGGTGTTGTTAATGTCACTGTATTTCCAAAGCACAAATCTCCATTAATCATTTATGTTGATGGTTTACCAAGAACTACTGTCACTATGTGGTAATACGATATCATTAGAATTATGTAATATGATACTGAGATTTCACTAAGAGCAGCATGCACTTTCAAGTCTCTGTGCCTCAGTGTGCACTGTCCCCATGGTCTAGAACCCTTTTTATTCTCTCTGCTATTGAATTTCTGCTTGCAGTAAGAGATAGATCAAATAGCAGCTTTGTGAAACACTCTCTCCTTCCTAGTAAAAAATATTACCTCTTTCTCATTTACTTATATAAGTATTTGAAGACCCATCAAATTCTGTGAGCCTCTCTCAAATTCTGTGCTTGCTTCTTGTCTGTCTACTCTGTCACACCTTAAAATCTTAGAATGGATCTTTTTCATTTTCATTTACCTCATACTTAGAACAATATTTGACAAACAAACAGTAGGTAGTCAGTGAATGTCTACAGTGTATGTCCTTTTGCCTCACCAGTGCCTTTGTCAGTACCTGTTTGTAAATATTTGTAAAATTTAATAAAATTTATTTATATACAGGACTGATATTTGATGATTATTTTAATTTCCTTAAACTATCTGAATGGCACTGAGAACAGCAGACTGCTACTTATTGCCATTGCTGTGGGCAATCCACCAATGCATTTAGGACTGAATATTTAGCTCCACGTTTTTTTCAATAAAAGCAATAGATTAAGACCATTATACATGATAACATAATTGGAAAACTAAGTAAATGGATGGCAGGTAGTGAAAGAGAGATTCCTCGTTCGAATGAATGATTGTAGATAAGCAGGGGGAAAGGATAAAGTAACCTAGATGATAAAAATAATTAAGGTTGAAGGAAAGCAATATGAACCCATATTTGCTTAATATAAATATAGATGGGTACAGATGCATGTGTCTGTGTGTATACTCATAGACTAGTGTGCTTTCATTGCATCAGCTGAGAAGGCCTCCCTAGTATAAAAAACTGAAAGAGTACATAAGATCCAAAATGTACAACAGATATTATCAAAGGAAAAGGGAAAGAAACTGCTCAAAAGCAAAGAACAACTGAGATAGGGGAAAGGAGAAAAGAAAGAATAGAAAAGATTATATATATACTACAATATAGATAACTATACTACTAATCTCAGTTCATCATAAAGAACAGTTTGTGCTTTCATTGTCTGATAGTTCGATCATTTTTGTGCCTGTATTTTGTAATCTGAACTGTAGCTTTGAAGTTGACAAAATGCAATACATTAACCAATGTTAATCTCCTATTATTTTGTTTTGAAAATCTGAATCATTGTTTTTATTCTTTTTTCATTTTAAAAGAAAAAAAGAAAGAACATAAGATGCCTAACAATTAAACAGAAAGAAAGGGAGAGAGAGAGAGAGAGAGAGAAGAAAGAAAGAAAGAAAGAAAGAAAGAGAGAGAGAGAGAGAGAGAGAGAGAAAGAAAGAAAGAAAGAAAGAAAGAAAGAAAGAAAGAGAGAGAGAGAGAGAGAGAGAGAAAGAAAGAAAGAAAGAAAGAAAGAAAGAAAGAAAGAAAGAAAGAAAGAAAGAAAGAAAGAAAGAAAGGAAAACACTCCGGGAGCCACGAGCACACTCATTGCTTAGGTCTTTATTTCTGCCACCACTGTCCAATAAACAAAATTACAACTCCTTATTGAAATAGACAGTTATCAAACAGGGGCAGGAAATATGCAAGTTCAGTATGGAGCATATTATAGTGCCAGAAAGTAAGGAAAAGGTGATAAAAATGATGATGATTGTGATGATGATGGCAGTGGTGATAATGATGATGATGGTAATGATGGTGATAACGGGCTATGTTTGAAGGGAATGGAAGCCAACTGCAAGAGTCTCCAGTGGCTAAAAATGAAACAATTTGAGCAAAAAATGAATCAGGTAGCATTTGGTTATACCTAAAATACACGATAAATATCTATATGCTTATGCTTATCTAGGAAATGATAACTGAGTGCATGAATGAATAAAAAAAAGCCCTGCAGAAGAATTCCTGTAATTTATGCAGCTACTCTCCCTCAAGCCAGTGGAGAATAGTTCCTCATTCCTTAAGTGTGATTTGCACAGTTTCTGCCTTTCAAAGTGTACAGTGTGAAAAGATAATTATGAAGTATCTTAACAGTGGAAAAACTTGACAAATTCTACTTCAATCAGGTGACCAAGATTGCCATCAACAATGGAATGTCTTCCTGACATTGTGATGTGATGAGAATAAACTTTACCTCTGACATTTTCTTCATCAAAACCCACAAGCCTAGTCCAATCATACAGAAAAATCAGGAAAATAATGTCAGTAGAGATACATTCTACAAATTACTTGACAAGTACTCTTCAAAACTATCAAGATTATCAACAAATACAGTTTCAGAAATTGTCTCAATCCAGAGAAACCTAAGAAGATACAATACTGAAAAGTAATGTGATGTCTTGGATGGAATCCTGGGACAAGAAAGAACATTAGGTAAGAATTGAGGAGATCTGAATAAATTACGGAGTTCAGTTAATTTTTAAAAACCTATGAATACACAATGTAAAGAGCCCAAACAGAATGTACAGAACGTTTCAGTGTGTACTGAAACATGGTGGGCAAGTAATTTGTCATTTATGTAATTCATACAATTACTATGTAATATATTGATAACATATCATTTTTGTAGCGATCAGTGAATAAAAGAATGAAATATCCTCCTACCTTACATTTATACTTCTCACACAACATATGTAGGCACCAATTGTAAACATGTATACTTCTATGTAAGCCCAAATAGAAATCTAAATACTAGCAAGTAAGAGTTGGTAAGCTATTAAATACATTTCTGGTCCATTGGTTTGGTTTTATTTTCATAATTTGAGCCATTTATTTTTATTCTTGTATTCTCATTTTAACAGATACAGAGAAAGCATTCAATATCTCTTTGTGATAAAAATCATTAGCAACTTGGTATAGAAGCAATGCACTGCCATTGAATAAAACCGTATTCAACAAACTCATAGCTAATATCATACAGAACATGGAAAAATATTTGCAATAAGACAAGGATTCATTCTTTCACACAGAGTGCTGAATGTCCTACCTAGAGCAATTAAGTAAGAGAAATAAGTAGAAAAGAAATTCATTCCAATTAGAGAAGAGTTGTTACAAAATGTTGAAGAGCATAATATGAAGGGAAGGATAGGAAAAGATCAGTCAATAGGTACAAAGCTATAATTAGATAGGAGGAATAAGTTCTGATGTTCTATGGCTCAGCAGGTTGACTATGGTAATGATATCTAAAATGTTAAGACAGCCAGGAGAGGAGACTGTTCCCATTGCAAAAAAAAAAAAAAACAAAAAACAAAAAAAAAAAACAAAGATAAATGTATGAGGGGATGAACTTGCTAAATATATTATTTGACTATCATATAATGTATATAGGTATCAAAATATCACATGTACCTCATGACTGCGTACAGTTGTGGTCCAATTAAAGCAAATACAAAAGATCAATTAACTACTGGGATTTGAACAAGGCAAAAATGGGAAAAAGCCAACTTTCATTCTAAAATTTTCCATGGACAAAATAGACATTGACCCAGGACAATCCATAGAGAAGCTTCAGAAGTTAAAATTTTTCTAACTCACAATTTGGTCTCCTATAATATTGCTATATGGGCTACATTTTATTAAATACCAAGATTATCCTAAAAGGGGAAAGTTAAAATACATTATGAATAGTGAGGAGAAAGACAATCTTTCCATCTTAGGCTGACACAGGCAGAAAGATGGCACCTAATTTGTACGTACACATGAACAGTTGGTTTTTTAATACACCAGCCTGTGGAAACCACCTGCAGGCCAGATTGCATCTACACCTGGAGTGCCTACTTAGCAAGCCACAGCAGGCCCTTCATATAGGCTGAGAGTGAAAAATGGTCATCCTGGTTTACCACAATCTAATATGGCCTCTATGTTTACAGAACTGGTATTTATGTCTACTTATATACAATCATCCCTTTTTATCCATTGAGAATTGATTCCAGAACCCCTCCAGGATACCAAAATCTGCAGATGCTCAAGACCTGAATGTAAAATGTTGCAGGATTTGCATATTAGTTATACACATCTTTTTATACACATTAAATCATTTCTCCTTATAATATCTAGTAAAAATATAAATGCCATTATATGTAATACAATGTAACAAGCACAGTATTGTTTTGGGGAAAATTACAAAGAAAGAATTCTGTGAATGTTTAGTGCAGGCTCAATTTTTTTCCGAGTATTTTCAATCAGGGATTATTAGAATCCACAGATGTGGATGGAACCTGTAGGCACAGAAGGCCAAATAGTCTTAAAGTCTATGAAGAACACAATAGCTTAGTGAGAATTAATAGCATTTGGAAGGTTAGACGATGAGGTGGGAAAGGGTGAAGAAGAAAAGAAAGGAAGAATTATAGTCTTCAAGAGGCCAGAGCCTTAAACTCAACTTCTTCTTTTTACCAACAGTATTTATATTGCATAATTTAATAACTTAATTAAAAACAAAAAATGCAGTGGCATATGTTAAAATATTCCTCCGAATTAATTTACTATTTTAGGATACACCTTTCCCAAATAAATAAATTGTGTATACAAATGCCAGTTTTGAACCTTTTGATTACAACTTACTTCTCAGTAAAGTCTGCTATTTGGCCCCAGTTTGACCATTCAAGGTCCATCCAAAATGATTAATTTCTATTTAACACTGATGGTTCTTTAAATATTTAGAAACAGATTTTATGTCTCCAATGTGCCACTTACTGCTCTAAGTGGAAATAATGTGGAACTTGTTTATTAAAACAAAATATAACTAAGACAGTAGCTTGCAAATACTAAAAGAATGTGCTTTAAATTTCTCTTCACATAAATTTTCTTGGCAACTATTCATTACTGATGCCTCAGAGAAAGGAAGAGAAGGCCACCTAAAGAGAGGGGCTGCTAGAGAAGAGGAAATTGGAAATCTACATCTTCTTGCCATGTGATTGCAGGAGGAAGAAGAGGGCAGAAGTAGGAGAAGTTGGTCTATGAGGTACACATGCTCTTGTCCTGCCTTTCTGGTGCCCCGAAAGTTCTAGAGTAGGAAGGAATTTTAGGTAGAGGAAACTAAGCAGCTAAAGAAGGCAGCCTGCATAATTCAGCTGACAGAGTAAAGCAGCAGTGAGAGGGGATGTGCCTTGACCACATTTTAATTGTATATGAGAAGCAGAAGCCTATGATAACCAGCAGAACTTTCAGTCCAGAATATGTGTGGCGGGAGGCTGTCACAGCAATGAGGAAAATGATTCCGCCTTGGAGATGTGGTTTACGCAGGGGCCAAAGTGACTCACAGCAAAACTTCAAAAGTCTTCAGCCCCAAAGAAGACAAACTTTGGGCCCAGCTCTCAAAAGGAAGAGCCTAGGACCAGGTGAACCAGAGGTACAGAATTTGACCTCACCAGTCATATGCATCAGCACTACCTGGCAGGTGACCAGGCAGTGACACTGCTCAGAGACCTAAGGAGACTGAGGACGGTTAGAACAATATGTAAGGATTACTGTATTCCACATCTTGTTCCAAGAACAGCACCAGGCAGTTCATTTACTCCTGAGAACAGCTTCATGGAATGCCTTGCCCTGCTAGCATTCCCGTTTTCCAGAAGAAAAAACTGAACTCAAAAAAGCTAAGAAGCACAACCTCTGGATTTAAACAATAGCTTATCTTCTGAGACTGAAATCTGGAGAACAATCTGTATTCCCTTACAGTAGGGTTAGATTATTATTCAGAAGTAGTAACTCTTTTTTCTGCATTTCTATTGGTGATCTCTATAGGTACATCTTCCCCCTTGACTTTGGGTTTAGCCAGGTCACTGTGGAAAATGGAAGGTTAGTGGACACACTAGGACAAAAGATTCAAAAAAGTGCCTGTTTACCTGGGTTTACTCTTCTAAGCTTTTGCTATTGTCCAGAACCTGTCCAAGGAGTATGCAAGATGCAAGTATCAGAGAGGCTGGGCCAACAGGAAGACTTTCTTCTGTGAAATGTTTTTTCTGCCAATACCTCTCTGAGAAAGTGATAAGAAGTTGGGAGCACATTCTAAAAGTCTGAATCATGTGTCAGTGATTCCTACATGCATATTCAGTAAAGCATCACAAGAAAAATTAGTGTCAAAAATGAACTCTGACCTGAGGAAACAGCTGGAGGCCCAGGCAGAGTCAAGGTACTGTGCAACAATGTTGATGCAAAATAATATGGTTCTCATGAAAAACAATCATTGTTGAGGATAAATTATAAGATGCACAAGAATAGGATCCATCTTATTAAAAAGTCAACTGAAATAAAAAAAACTGCCAGGTTAGACTTTTAAAATATTAGGATATAAAAAGTCAGAGAAGTAATTCTATCTAGAGTATAAAGGTATTTTTTAGAAAGTGGAAACCCTACAGAAGAAAAACACTCAAGCCGTTTTGGAAAAGAACAGAAATTTTTCTTAAATAACAAAATATAATGCCTAGAAGTAAAAGTTGAATTATTTGAATTTAGAAGCTCAGTGAATATGTTGGACTACAGATAAGACATAGAAGAGAGAGTTAGAGAGTCACAATATCAGTCGAAGAAAATTTATGCAGTAGAGCACAGTGAAAAAAAAAAGATGAAATTTAATTGTTAAGAGACGAAGAAGAAAAGGGAAGCTTATAAAAATGAGACTATTGAAGGACATGCTTGATAATTTTTCAAACTTACATTTAAAAATCCTCAGATTAAAGGAAAACTGCTTAGCCTAGTTAGGATAAATAAAAGTAAATTCGCACCTGGAAAAATAATAGTAAAAGTATGGTACAGTGATAATAGTGAAAAAATTGTGACAAATCATCTACAGATGAAAACTAGATCATCAACACAGGAATCTATGTGCTGATAGTTGTCTCCTCCATGACAAAAGTAGAGGTGGAAGACAAGAGAATATTGATATTAATCAAACTGCTGACAGAAAAGAACTCTCATCCTGAATGGTAAAAGTAAGCTCTTGCTTAAGAATTGTACAAAAATACATTCTTAAGTAAGCATTTTTAAAATACCAACAGATGTACTTTTGTGTTTTATAAGTAAACAATGTGGAAGGAAGAAGGAAGATGTGAGAAATGGAGATGAACAAATGAAATAGAAAACAGTCACATAAATCTAAATAAACATTGACTATAAACATGAGTAAAGATTAATTTGCAGTGAGAGAATTCAAAAATAAGGTGAAACTAAAATAGCTCCTAGCGATCTCATGGAAGATAGAAGATAGGAAGAGGGGTAATTTGTGATCAAGTGTTCTAACTTGCTCTTTATTCAAAATGAAGTCAGAGTGATTGATGGTAATCAATAGTTCTTTAAAGTAAAACTATTAACGAGTTCTCTAGAGTTAAATATCCTTGTTATAAATGTAAAGATAATTGCTAAACAAATAAAAACTGTAAACTAGTTGAGGGAGGGTTAAAGCAGTGAGGAATAAATAAAACTTCACTGATCTAAAAACAATGCAATGTAATTCACAATTCTGCTTCTAACTACCTAACCTGGAAAAAACACCAACACATTACCATAAAAAGATAAAGACCATAGCATGCATCATTCAGTTTCATCAATAATGGGATAAATAACCTGTGGTAAGATTATACCAATAGAACACCGTAGGTAACTAAAATAAATTAACTACACTGACACAGATGATGCTAGACTAACTCTGAATACAAAAAACAGGTAGCAGAATGCTAAATGATCTCAGTTACACAAACTTGAAGCAAAAAAGACCTCTGTTACTAATGAGTGCATATGCACATATATGCAAATTGTAAAATGGCGCACAGAAAGCGTCCACCTTCATGAGAAGATAGCAATTACCTCTGAAGGGAGCGAGAGAAGAGTGAGGACAGGGTGCCAGTGAAATAGCTCTAGCCTCATCGGTGACACTCCTTTTTAAAAAAGGCAGTTGAAACAAACATGTCAAAATACTGACATTATCTAAATGATAGGTAGACAGATATTTTATATTTTTTTGTATTTTTCCACATATTAAATAGTTATTTATTTGAAAATATCTTTAAAAGTTCAAATAATTCACAAATATGTAAACCAAAATCAGTCCCCTCTCCCTCCTCTGGCAGTTTCTATGTTTCCATATTTCTTTCTCTGTACAAGAATATAAGGCATATTATCCTGTAACTTACTTCTTGACCCATTGTATTATAGAAGGATAGAAGTTCTTCCAAGTCAATACACATAGACGCACTTGATTCTTTGTACTTTTTCATGGTACGGATATAGTTCAGTATTTTATACACTGATAACATTTAGGTTTCTTGTTTTTGTTTTTGAATAGATTTTGTTTTTTGTAAGAGTTTTAGGTTCACAGCAAAATTGAGTGGAAAATACAGCAAGTTCTCACAAAACCCTTGGCCCCACCCAGGGACCACCTCCCCCACTATGGACCTCCTGTGCCCCAGTGTTACACTTACTACAGACACTGAGCTCACGTGAACTCACAATTCTCACCCAAAGTCCCTAGTTCCTATTAAGGTTAACTCTGGGTGAGGTAAATTCTTTAAAAAAAAAAAAGAACAAAAACAGTGATACAGAATTTCAAAACAGGATTCTGAGAGTGTTTTGTGTCTGGTGTTTTATGTTTTGGATGAGAAATGCTGCTGAAACAATTCTGTACTGAACAAATTTGCATGTTTATCTCTATACTAAGAAATTGTATTTCTGTCAGATAAAGTTCCAGAAATGAGGCTGGTGGATGGAAGAGTATGTTGTGACTATTACTGAGTTGTTTATAATAACAATTAAAATATTTTAGAGTTCCACAAATTGTGTATGAAAATTCCAGTTTCATGTGTCCTATCTGTCACTGGAAGATGTCAGTCTTCTTCATCTTTAGAATTCTATATTTTTGGTGTATTTTATTTCATCTTCCCAACAACTTGTAAAGATGAGCACCTTTCTTATGTTTACCGGACATCTGTGTTTCCTCCTCTGGGAAATGCCTGTTAGTACTTTTTGCATTTATTAAATAGAGCACTCTGATCTGCTTTTGGAGACCCACAAAGTTTAGGAAAATCTTAATGCAGACATATGATGCCTTAGCTACTGGGTCTTGTGAATGAGTTGAAATTTGTCAGGTATTTTCTGCAAAAGAAAAAAAAAGGTCATTCAAGTAGAAGAGTGTGTATAAAACCATGCAGATATGGAAAATACAGATTAGCACTCAGGAGTCAAAGTGCAGGGATAAAAGATCAAGAAGAGTAATTGTCACTTATGAAGGAGAAAAAGGATGAGGAATTGGAAGAACCTGTGGAACACCCCACTGCAGACGTTCTGTAGGCAGTGTGACAAATGTGTCTGGAGCAAGGAAGAATGGTTCTAGAAAGGCAGATTTGAGAGTCGTTAGCATATGGGCTAATTTGTCATTAATTATATCCATGTTGAACTGAATCAAATTTTAGGGTTTTCCAGAGTGTGGACAGGTTTGTCAGCAAACTAAATGGCCTCCAACTGCTTTCTTTGAAAGCTTTTGTGCCTATTTTATTTGTTTTTAAATGTCTCTTTCTTTGTTTTTAGTAGTTACTTCTTGATGTTGTCAAGTACCTATTATACTCTCTTATTTTTTTAAATGTTCTGTACATAAAATTTGGCTAACCAAAATCTGCATAGGGTTATGTGTAATTAATGTCAATAGTTATTTTACAGGAATGGGATAGTAATGTGTCTTGGTAAAATACTGAAACATGAACCTCATCTCATTTAGAAAGTTTCTTATTTGCATTGATTCTGGTGTGTTTTTCAGAACAAAAATCTATCTTTGGTTCTAGCTCAATAAAACTTTTCTATGTTAAAGACTCAGTCATACTCTCATCAGTTTATAATTATCTTCACTTTACAAAAAATATACTTACAAACTGAAGTTTTAAAGAAAAGCATTTAACCAAATGATTTCCTCTTGAATTTCTGAGACACTCAAAGATGACTCTGTAGTAACTCCGCTTGGATGGAATGCATATTGTGCCCGCACTATTTGAGGAGACCCATCACTGACTCCTGGCAGACTGATTAATATTCTATAATCACAACTATTCTGATTTCTGAATGCTAATATGATCTTGTATTTTTATTTGTTATTGCATGTGTATTTCATTTTACATTATCAAAACAAGATGTACTTGAGAAAAATCCAACAGAAAGGCATGTAACAAACTTTGTTTCTCCATCTTCGCAATCCACCAGTTTGCCCTTCATTTAAAAATGTCTGCTACTTGTTAGGTACTTTAAGGTACTTCAGCCACCCTTTAACTTGGTCATTAATGATTACTACTTATTGGTGCTTGTGGTTTTCCAATGTTTTTAGACCATTTCTACTAACTCTTTACTATGATACAAGATACTTACTATGATAGTTTGTATCAAATCTATACCTCTTCACTTTGCCTTCTCGATTTCTTCATCTTTTTATGTTGTTTCAGAACAAGTCATACTTCTATTAGATACTTTGCAATTTAAAATAATTTAGCTAAGTCCGTGTTTCCTAGCCTAACAACCATAGTCAGTGGTTTTCGACATCCACGATAATATGCCTTCTAATCAAGGTAGATAATTTCTGCATTTTTTATTATATAACAGTTATATCCCTGGCTTGTCTGTGGGCTAATGAACCATTCAAAGTTTATAGAATGAAATGATGAGTATGTAAATTCTGTTTCATGTATATTCAGTGTCACAGTTCCTGTGCCACCCAAAGAAAATACTTCTACAATGAGTTCTCCTTTTCTTTGCTTCTTTACATCGTTACCATATTTATAACTGAATCTCTTTCTATGCCTAAGACCTACACTGAGATACCTCTGATTCCTTGCTCCAGTCTGGACTGGTTCCCCTTTGGCCACAGTGAAATTATCATTCAGGGACTGTTTAGCACTATTCTGGTTTGCAACATCTGTCTTACAAAACTATCTGACCTTCTTTTCCCGATTTCATTGGAGAATTTCTTTAAGTAACTGTTTAAGAAATGATGAGCATCATAAAGAAGGCAACCAGATTCATGGAACACAATATAGATACCAGAAGTATAAACCTACATATAGAGTCAAATAATTTTTAAAAAGGTTTGTGAGCAATTCATTGGTAGAAAAGATAGTTGTAAATACGAACTGAGACTATAAAAAATTGTAGAAGAAAATATTAGGGAAATATTCAGGCACTGAATTTAGTAAAGATTTTTCTTGGCTAAGCCACCAAAATATAGGCAGAACAATGAAAAAAATAGGTAAATTGGACTTCATTAAAATCAGAAACTTTAACCCGGTGGTGGAGAATTTATGACACTCGTGCTGCAGTGGGCACCCAGAGTCCTCTCTGTTGGAACACAAGCCAAGTTGCCCCAGCAGCGAAGCATCTGATGACAGCTGTTTTTGCGAAACTAAAACCTCACTATTCAGGTTTAATTGCAGTTTGGGCACTTTCCAATAAGCAAGTAGGTTTGAGGTTGCAGTTTGAGTGTTCAAGCTCTAAAAGTTTCACCATCACTGCTTAAGTTAATCAAAGAACATTATCAAGAGATTGAGAAGATGGCCCATAGAATGCAAGAAATTGCAAATTACATATCTTATGAGGTACAATTTACTAATATATAAAAAACTCCTACAACTCAACAAGGTAAAAAGCAGCCACTTTCTTTAAAAAAGGGCAAAGGATTTAAACATTTCTCTGAAAACAAAAAGTCAGTGTGCATAAGATGACCTGTATCACTAATCGTTAGGGAAATGTAGATCAAAACCATAAAATTATTTCACTTTAGATCCGTTAAGATTACTACTGTAGGAGGGATAAAAAGGAAAATAATGCATGCTGATGAGGATGTGTGGTGCTGACTGAAATATAAAGTAATAGAACTGCTGTGGAAAATGGTATGAAAATTCCTAAAAAATTAAACATAACGATTCACAACTTCTATTCCTGAGTATATAACCAAAAGAATTCAAGGAATTGGAATAGATATCTGTACCCTAATGTTCATAGCAATGTAATTCACAGTCAAAAAAGCTAAACAAATGTGTATTGGTGGATGAGTGGACAAACACAATCTAGTACTGTGTGTACACACCAGGGAATATAAGGTGATTATAAAAGAATGTAACTTGGTACATGTTGAAGCATAAATGGATCTTGAAAGCACACTAAGTGAAATAAACTAAACACAGAAACTCACACATTGTCTGATTTCACTTATATGAGGTACCTAAAGAGTCAAATTTCTAGAAACAGAAAGTTAAATAGTGGGCTAGCCAGGGCTGTAAGGAGGACAATGATGGATGACTATTTAATGGATATGCAATTTCTGTTTGGTATGATAAAATCATTTTGGAATGGACAGTGGTGATGGGCCAATGGAAATCTACATAATGCCTCTGAAGTGTACACTTGAAAATGGTTAAAATGGTACGTTTTATCACATATATATATATATATATATTCACAGAAACATTTACAAGAATATGGAAAACTAAATTAAACTACTTGAAATATATTTTTAAATGATGAAAAGAAGAAAATATTTTTGTCCTTGAATGTCCAAAACTCAGGGTCGAGGATTTAGCTCAGCAGCACAAGCACCTGCCTGGCAAGCATGAGGTCATGAGTTTGATCCCTGGTACCCCCCACAAAAAGCCATTAGTAGAAAGTCCAAGACTATCTTTAATTTTTCCTCAGACTATATTAATAATTCAGGTACAGAATCCTAGGTTGGAAATTGTTTTTACTGAGAAAAACCTAAAGACATTGTCTTAAGAAGCCTGATGAAAGTCTGATTTTTTTTTTTCATTTCTCTTTAAAGCTCCTAAGATTGGGGCATGTTTTGTAGAGTAACACATGCCTCCAGAACACCTAAAATATTAAGGAGGTCTTTTTTCTTACATTTTAAGCAAAAGATAAAACTTCAAATTTAACTTACAGAGATTTATTCTGTTAAGAAATATAAAGATCAGTTCTAGTATTTAAAAATAATGTAACCTATAAACTACATATCTCTACAACCAATTGGTCATGCATATTGAATTAAGATAGGATTTTTCATACCTATTCCAGTAAGGAGTTTGAATCTTGTATGGGCATTTTTCCCCCTTTTTATGCGGAGTTATAATTTTGAAAAAGTTAAATCCTACCTTCTAATCAAGTACTATAGATCCTAACATAAAAAAATAGCATGGAAAATCAGTAAATTAATCATTAACTCTAAAGACAAAAGCACAGTTGGGACCAATTTTATCAGGGGAGACTGCTCAATACTTTTTGATATTAGAATTTTAATTAAAAGTGATATGTGTTTCGATTTTTCATTTCCTTCCCTTAAATGAGAAGACTGTCAAGCCTGAAGGCTTAAATACAAAGCAGAAATAATTAAAATATACAATAAAGGCTACACTTTTGCCTAAACTTTTTCTCACATATGTCCTTATGGTAAGTTCATTTTCTGCAGCTAGTAGTATTAACTTCACTGAACTGTCCCCTAAATAGTCCATGTACAGAATAGACATTACAACCATGACATCCATAGCTTACTTCTTCAATGCAATATATTTTTATGTTATTTATTGTTGCCAGGCAAATATCATCTTCTTTCTGAATCTAGAAAGTTAATGTCAAATGCTCCCCAACTGGTATCAAGGAATGCTACAAGCAACATGAATGATTATTATTTGCTCCTTAATTCTGTTTACAATTTCATAAGTTGATTTCTGAATTTGAATTGAATTATCTTTGTTCCTTAACGCCAGGTTAATTACCTTTGAATCCAGCATCACAGCAGCATAGACAACTTGGACGCTGCCTTACAGTTCTTGTGCCTAAATATACAAACACAAGTTTCCACAGGGAAGCTTCATCACTACAGTTCCCTTGTTGGTCTTTAGGGCTCAAAACAAAATGCATGCTTTTCTTTTGCAACATTCTATTGAATTTTCTCCCTACTGGATTTAGTTAAACTTGATGTAATGCTATTACTTTTTTCCCAGTAGTCGATGTTGTCTTGTACTACTTTTAGTAAACAGTTAAATTACATTATTTTGTTTTATGGAATTTCAGCTTGGTTTTGAAATCTGGCAGCAATGACAAGAAAAAGAAAAAGAAAAAGATGAATAATCCATGTTACAGGGATCACTGCCGTTAGTACTGTTATTTTCCTCATAGCTACAGTTATCCTCTGAAATGAGTCGATTTTGTCATTATGTTATTGTTAAGCACCCACTGCACAACAAACAAAGAATTACCTCTCAATTACCTTTATAAACAGTTATAAACCATCCAGTATATTTCACCAAATCTAACTCTAATAATACTATAACCTATAAAACAGGACACGTTATTTTTAATATTTTATATTCATGTACTTTGTGTCTTATGGATTGTATTCTGTATACTTAATATCATTAATTCACAAAGAAATTCTATAAGAAAAGAATTGTGTGTCCTATTTTAGAGATGAGAAACAAAACTTCAGTGGAAACAGATATTTGCCTGCAATCAACATGTACCCATTGTCTAGACCCAGACAGTACTGCAGTCTTCTGAAATCAAGTTCAAGTACGTATTCTGGTTGATTTCCACATAATCTCAGTGGAGCAAATTAAAATGAGAGCAGGAGTTCACATGATTCTTTGTTCAGGTGTTTCAGTGTGTTTTACTTCCAAGTAAGTGAGGAAAATAGTCCACATCTTAACAGCCAAGGTTTCCGTAGTTCGCATTAACCTATGTTTTCAACACTTCTTCTTCTTTTTTTCCCCTTGGTTTTGTTTTTGTTTGTTTGTTTGTTTGTTTTTTGAGTCAGGGTCTTGCTGTGTAGTTCAGGCTAGCCTTGAATTTGCAGCAATTCACCTGCCTCAGCCTCCTGAGTGCTGGGATTACAGATTTGTACCACCACGCCCAGCTGAACAATTTCTTTTCTAAAGAATAGGATTTCCACCAAGTCCTCATGTGAGTGAGTCACTTAAAGAACACATAAGGAGAAAATAATTTACAATTATGAGGGGTCAGAAGATATGGCTTTGGAAGTGATCTATATATAGATGAAAATTCTAAGAGCTGTGATTATCAGCAAGGGAGAAAAGGTGGAGCTATCAGGGAGAAGAATGTGGTTAGTACTCCCCTGGCCTTCCTAAGTTTGTCATTCTCATGCAAATTTTCCAGGGGCAACCCTGCTCATGGGAGAATTGACTATCCTACAACTGCAACTCTAGCTGTGATTGATTTAAATGGTTCAAGTGTGATTGTGTGAAGGAAATGGAAGGAATATCAAATAGGAAATCTGAAAACTGCTAAATCTACAAATTTCTTAGGGAAAAATGCAGCACTTTGTACAGAAGTCATTTACTCTGGGTAGCGAAATGAATTTTCACTTAGACAAAACTTATTAGACTTTTAACTCTTTAAATTATAAATTATTACAGGATATGGCAATTGGTGTCCTAGTTAATAATATTAACATTATATAACTATACATTTTGAAAATGAAAGTGGTCCCAAGATATATGTCATATTATTTAAATAAATAAGGAAAATATCACATTTCTCAGCTATTCCTTATATTATCAGGAAAAAATTATAATAAATATTTTTTCTTGACAGTATGAAAAAAATAATTCTTCATTGTAAATTACCTTCTTTAATTTTTTTGTTTGTTTGTTTGTTTGTTTTGGGTACCAGGGATTGAACTCACAACCCCTCATGCTTGCCAGGCAAGCACTTTTGCCACTGAGCTAAATCCCTGGCCCTAATTTTTTGTTTTAAAAATTTGTTTAAAATATGTAACTATCTGGAGAGGAAAAATACTTTATAATAAATTTTCATATCTTGAAAAGTGGATATATTAAAATGAGAAGATTTATCTGGTTTATGGTTATTGAGAATATATATGCTTAGCATGCCCAAAGCCCTAGGTTCAATCTTCACCGCCCAAAATTAAGTTCAGTTACTTATAATGTTTATCATCTCTATTCTAAGGCAAATGATAATGAATATCATTTTTATATTACATCCACACATACAGCATTCTGTGAACAGTGGATCTCTGTACTTCCTTTTCATTTATTCTAGTAGTACGATTTTAATGTTTCTCTTCCTGTTTTCCTTTTTAATTGTTTGTGTTACTGTTTTCCAACTCCTAATATGGTCACATTCTTCTGATAATAAAGTTCACAGTATCGACTACAATTTTCCAAGTCAAATCTTAAGAGTGTCATTTAAATGTCAACAGCCGCATTTTTCAAATGAGAATTTCAGGAGTATTTTACAGTTATACAAACTAAACAATAACATCATCTATGTGCACTCAACTTTCATGCTTTAGGGAATAAACTAAAAGGGTTTGTAAAGAAAGAAGTGTTTCTTCCTTCTTAGCACTCACTATTTGACTAATTCAATTTAACCACTTTACTTTTTGGGGTTTTTTTGTTTGTTTATTTCTAGTTCTATAACTACTGGTACTTGCCATAGGCAATATAGAAATTACATAAGCCCATAACCTGGCACTGTATTGAAAATTCTTATGCCTGGGAATTCTCTTGAGCTTCTGGGTCTTAATGAGGAAATTTCATTTTGTTATTTTATAGAAATACATTCTTCTCGAAACAATAATTTCATGATATATAGTACCTTTCAAATTTTTAAATGAATTTTGTGCAAAATGCAGAACTTTAAAGATTTCTCATAAGAATACAAGTATTAGACATATTTTAAATTAATGGAACTTACAATAAAGAATACGAAGGGGTTATATTAGCCTTCTTTTATATCATCTGCTACTAAAAGCATTCATTATGATTATTCCATTCAGTAGTTTTAAAACCATCTAAGAGAGTGACGTGCTTTTCTTTGTATACACTATAGGTAACTGCACTTACTGGCACCAGTAATGCCCATTCTCAGATACCATATCAAGTTCTAGTTTGGTAGGTAAAATACACAGTGCAAGAAGGAATAGGAGAAATCCACCAATTTAAGTGAGATTTCATCTTCCTACTCCAGTTAGCTTTAACAGTAGCAGGATGTTTTGACTTTTGTTACTTTTCCCTGGAGAGTTTTTCTGTTTCACTCACTTTCTCATGCCAGGGAATGGAATGTGTTAGATTGAGCCATGGCTGACCTACAGTTCATGAAGATTTGCTTCTTTACTGAAACAAATGACTGTCAACACAGTACCACGAAAACTGATCTATTGGTGGGGCAGTTTGGGGACTTCTTGTATAGCTGCAGCTAAAAGTCAAATTAGATGGCTTTTATGATTATTAAACTCTTTTAACAGTCTGACTTTCCATATTTGATATTTGATTTTCTTCAGTGTCTTAGTGTTTCTATAAGCAATGTGATTAGCTAAATCAAATATGAAATGCACATATGCTAAAATCTGATTGATCTTGCTTAGCTATGCATAAAGTAGAAATGGTGACAGTGGGGTAAAATAATCATTTATACATCTTTTAAATTTTTTTTCATTTTTGTATTTTAACTCCAGATGAAGTCACTTGTTCTTGCATTCTAAAATTTTGTTGGTTGAAAAAAATCTTCATTTTTAAATTGAAAGTACTAGACTATTAAACAGAACTAAACATCTTAAATGTACACTGACAATATTGTACCTCAAATCATACATATAATATACAACACAGTAATAGACATTAAATAAAATACTGAATATGAATGCCAAAATGAACATATATGTTAATTTTCATAAAATGAAAATGTTAGCAATTAGATAACCTAAACCAGTGGTTATTTTTTAAAAATCACTTTTATCCCTATAATATAGTTAGGTAAAATGTGTTTATATTTGAGTTTGTGTGCTTTATCAAAACATGAGTTTAATAACAGGAAATGATAATTGTCACACTACTGATTCTAAGAAGAGACAATATTTTTACTTTACACTGCCGAGGTTTTAAGAGCAGAGTACGAACTATAAGAAGACCAAGAAATATGGTAGTATTACTTTTTCACCATTCTTACAATTAATGGTCCCTTCGGAAGTGGGTTTCTGTTGAATGTATTGCCCACTCAGGCTTTATCCTCAGAAAGAGTAAAGGCAGTGTTATAGTATCTGCCACAATTTAAACCCAATTGCTTTGCTGAGTCCTTCGTTGACTCCTGTGTCTGCATGGAAATTTCTCAGAAAAGACTTTGGGTAACTAATTTAATCTGACTTTTCATGACTCCACTCTTGCCTTTTCATAGACAAGGCTCTTGTTGTCAGAAGGGACATATTACATCATTAAATCCACTTTTTGTTTATAACGGTGTGAAGTCTGGGAATAAGAACAATGTTTTTGCATTTGCAGTGCAGCTATTTCACTTGTGGTTTGTTGTACTTCCTCTACTGTTGGAGACAGTTCTATTCCCTTTTTATCCTGAATGCAGGAAATGTTTTAAATTTACTTTCTCTAAGAGCCCCAGGTTTCTCATCCATTGTGCTGAAGGTATGTTGATAGTCAAGTTGTATAGCACTCTGAGTGGACCATGATCTATACAGATACCTTTCCTGTGGAAGCCTAAAAGCTTCATTCTAGTCCATGTCAGCATGTCTCATTCCCAGAATATCCACCCTTGTCAGATCAAATCTACATAGGACAATCATGCAGTCAATTGATAAGTCATGTAGATAGATCAGCATCAATCTACCTGTTAGAAAACAAGATGCTCATATCCTACTTCTCTCTCTCGGAGATCAGCAACAAGTTGTTTTTTTTGTTTGTTTGTTTGTTTTTCTTTTGTTTTTTTTTTTTTGTCAAGTAGCATGTGTTTTAAAATTACAACATTTATTGTAACTCAATCATATTCCTCAAAATGAAAAACATTTTATACAAAATCTCCCACATTGACTTGGAATAATCTAGTGCAACATTCATAAAAATGTCGTCAGTATGAAGTGAAGTGTGGTATGTAGCTTTAGGTCAAATTTCAATTCTTCCATTTAACAGTTTGATCTTGGGCTAGTAATTTAAATTCTCTAGTTCAGTAACCTCCATTATTATAACAGTTTGATCTTGGGCTAGTAGTTTAAATTCTCTAGTTCAGTTACCTCCATTATTAACTGAATAGTAACAATAGTGACTACCTTAAACGGCTATGATCCGGAGTAAGAATGTAGTCTAATGTCTCACATGTAATAAGGCTTGGGTAAAACTTGACTGTTAGCACACAACATAAATATATGACAGAAATAAAATTCCAATCCGACTAAGAATTCATGCTCTATTATGCTCCCACAATTTCAGATCCTAAGTGGTACAGTTTTTAAATTTCCAGTTCATTGGCCTCTAGAAACTCCTCACCCTAAACA
>RJWM01022996.1:0-32548 GCA_004363535.1 Dasyprocta punctata | reverse complement strand
CAGAAGCCGACCTAAGGCCGTAAGTGGAGCAGCTGCAGATTCACCCTCTGTGACCGTCCACAGTGCCACCCGAGGTCTCGGGAAGAGCCACCTCCAGACGTCCCTGCAGTGGCGTGGGGCCTCCTCCATCACCTGCAGCTTCCGTGGGGACACAGGGCAGGGACTCCTCCTTGGGCGTCTTCTCCAGGAACCGATCTGGTAGCTATTGCATTTCAGATGCTGCTCAGCTGTTCACCGATCGGACCAAAGAGCAAACACAGTTGAGCTCGGGCCTCAGTGAGAAACCTTTCCTGGGGTGCATATTGGTAGCTCCCATTTATTTCTGATCTCCAGCACGTCAGTCAAAAATCTAAAATAGCTATGTCACAAAACCTGCGACACGCTTAAGAGATTGAGACTCTGGAATTACCGGAATATGAATTTGGATATTCATTCATCTCTTCTTATGCCTACTCTCTCGCAAACTAAATAGAGGTAAAATTTATATGACATAGTAAGGAAAGTAAATAACTGAATTTTCCCAATGGGTTTAGTAAAGCAGTTTTCCCAATGGGTTGGCACAAGACCGTCTCCATCAAGAAAGTTGCCCTGGGTCTGTGTAGTAATCATTGATGCTGCATTACGCCTTGGCTCGGGGAATATTTCTATGAAGCATAGTCGCGCCCTGCAGTCTGCTGTGTCTACCTTGACACCTTTCTGTTAGAAGAATGTGCCTGCACTGCTGTGGGATATTTGACTGAATTTTAGAAAAGCAGTGTTTTTAGCTATCAGTCACTCTCCTAATCTCACTCAGAGCCAAATGCCATCGGCATGGACTGATACTAGAGCACAGAAATTTTTAAATGAGCAAAACTTATTTGCATATATCTTTGGCTTTGTTTTCCCTGACAATTTGCTATTAATAGAGCACAGGCCTAATAGTCTTGTGTTTTGAGTGTAACCTCCACTTTTCACTGACTTGCAAAGTACCTGACTGCCAAAAATATAATTTAGAATTGTTTGAAAAGTTATCACTTAAGACCTGTTGTCAAGCAGTTCATGTTCTAATTAGGGAAACTTCAAGCAGATAGGAAATGTTGTTTTTAAAGAAAAACATTAAACATGAGTCATTATGTGTTGTGCATTAAAAATAAATTACAAAGTGTCACATTCTCCACTGTTTCTCCTTTTTAATTAACACCTGGGTCTTGATTGGACGTGTTTTCAAGGACAAAAATAGGGAGACTTTCAGACACAGAACAAACAAAGGCTAGAAATAACTCATATTGCCTCATGGAAAGCTTTGGAAACTCTTTAGTTCTCAGATTACATTTTTCTTCCTGATGGAAACTAAGAATTTCACAAATGGACACCTGGATTTCAATCTAATATATGAATTCCAGAATGCTAAAGAAGGTCCTGGAACTTAACGGTTGTTTTTAGGAATTACAGAAAGAATGATGTGAAGAAATTCCTTTATTTTGTTTCTGATTTTGTTCCCAGGGAATTTTAAATGAATTCTCTTTGAATGTTAAATGAAAATTTCATATAAAAACCAAAAAATAGTGGATTAAAATTCATGCTTATGCTGGAGCGTTAGAGAACCTTCTCCGTTTCAGCAGGATGGTGGCAGCTCCCTCCATTTCCACAATGCTGGTTAACGCTAGAAGCCAGCAGACACGAGCTCAGCCCCTCACGGCTCCCAGGGAGACGTCAGCAGATGCCCTGTGGGTGGGACAAGTGCTGGAGTTGACGTCTGGATAGCAGCAAGCGGGGGCAGCAGACCTGGGTGACGCCTGTGGCCTGCAGGTTAAAAATTGCTTCTTGATTCGATTTACATCATTTTGTCTCCACTTCTTCAGACTTTCCCTTAAAAAACCCCTTGGTTCCCAGGAGGAGTAAGATGACCGCTGGAAAGTAAGTCCTCCAAGGAGCCGTCTGTCAGCCAGAGACTTTAATTCAGATAAATATACTTTCCTTGCTGCCACACTTTGCGTCTGACTGTACTCGGCCTGTCACGTGGTGAGCGGGGGACTTGGTCTGCACAAGGATGGTGAAACAGAAGCACTTGGATGAGAGATGCAAAGCAGACTACACAAGCAGCTCCCATCGGCACGATTTCTCAGAACAACGAGAAAAAGCAAGAAGAGACCACAATGATGTAGATTATTTTTAAGAAACAAAAAGTAAGACAAAAAAAATTAGGATTTAACAAAGTTTGCAATCTCTTTTCTTTTCTTTCTTTTTTTTTTTGTTTTTGAATCATCACTATTCATTGTAGTTGAAATGACTTCACTCTTAAATCTGAAAAGTACTCATGGAAAAAAAGATTAATGAATATAACAGAAAATGTTAATGCATTTATGAGTTTTTATGTTTACTCTAATCATTGTCAGCTATGGCTCCATACTGTAAAAACAAAACAAACAGAGACTTCAGGACACTAACAGTAGCAGGGGTGCTGTAAGATGGTCCTGTGAAAATGGCGCCGGAAGTCCCACCCCTGCACGACCACGTCCCGGATCAGTCTGAAGCACAGTAGTATGAAGACGCCCACCCACGTAGAAAACCGCTCCAGTGCTGAGCCTCAGGTGTGTTAAGAATCTGTCCTCACTGACCGTAAATATCTGTAAATATCACTGGAGCTGATGAAGGCAGCACGCTGCCTTGATGCGCAGGTGTGTTTAGAGGAGCTCTCCTTTAATGCCAGTTACCCATGCTGGCAGTCTTGAGGTAGGACGCGATACTAGACATGCCACAGGCTCGAGGTGAGCATTTGGCAGTGAAGAAATGAGTATTAGATTTTAAACAAAGTTAAAGCCTAAACGGAAGAGCTGTATTTGTTTTAAAATATACCATGTCCCCATTTCTCCACTTCAAGATGCCACCCAAGGAAAAAGATTCATGCAAATTCCACTAGACATTTTATACACCTAAAAAAAGCTAAGCTACTCTTATATAATAATGTTTCTCCAATTTCTCAGGGCAGGAGATTTTTTTTCACATTGCTTGTCATACTTAGAAGCTTAAGATTGATATAATTCCAATTATCCCAAGAGGAAAACTTTTCCCGCAGGAGACAGCTGTGTCACCCCTAGCAGAAGGCCTTTTCAGAGTGGCTCTGTGGAAGTCCACAGCTGCTGGTAACTGCTCAAGGTCACTCTGTACCTGGGGAAGATGCGAAACTCTTTAGCTTGTTCCAGCTCCCAGTGTGTGCCAAATGCAAGGCAAGCTGCCTTCTTGTCCTGAGGCAAAGGCAGGACCCCACCAGAAGACACTGGGTCCGGAGCACCGCCTCGGCAGCTGGGGCGCAGGGTCACTGCACAGAAGAGAGCGCAACCTCGTGATTCGCCTCTGGTCTTTGAAAACATAACTAATCACAGTTATTTCTGATATATTATACATATATTTAGAAGATTTAGGATAATTATTCAAAAAAATATGATCACTTCCTTAATGCTGGAATAATTAACATGTTAAGCAATTATGAGAATGACTTGGATGGAGACTATATTGAATAATTTTTAAGAGATCAAGCATAATTTGCTAATTTAAAAAATACATATTCCTTAATCTCTTGAAAATAGTTATGACAACTTTTAAAACTTCTGTATTTTTCTTTTATTTGTTGTTGGTTTTTGTTTGTTTGTTTTTGTTTTTGAGACAGTCTCACTATATAGTCCAGGCTGGCCTCAAACTCTTGGCAGTCCTCCTGCCTCAGTCTCCTGAGTGCAGGGATTACAGGTGGATAATTATCATCACCAGAAGACATTAATTACTTCTAGTCCTTAGGCAGCACAAGTTGTGACTCCATATACATATTTTCTCCCTTTTTTTCTGTCTGCACTCTTCCCCTCTGTGGGGAAAGGGGATTTACTCATGGAAAAGCCCACCTGGATGTGGTGTTCTCAGTTTTACACTCATATGACTTGCTGAATGCTGTGTAGTTTGAACAAGTTCTATTTCGAATATTTTAACAGCATAATTAGCTCAAAGGTCCTTGTGTCTAAAATCCCCAGTCATAAATTATGCAAGCCGTATTGACTGTTTTCAGGTTTATATTAACAAGTAAGTAGAAAATTTTAAATTTTACATTATGTAAATATTTAAAGCATAATTTACATATATTTACATAATACTTGCTAATTAAACTAAAATCACATTTACATGAAAAAATAATTGTTTATCCTACACAATTTAAATTAACCAGCTTTTAATTTCCAAGAGGTAAATACAAATGCAGGAGGATAATGAAAGTTAAGCTTTATATTTAACATTTGCTGTTTAGAAAGACAAATTAATATTAAAAGCCAATAGACGCATACAATTTGCATGCAATCCACTTGAGTCTAATTTGTGGTATTAAATAAAAGTTACATAGATTTTATGGTAGCTTATGACTCAAAAAGTTATATAACGGAGATTTTTTTACGTCAGTTTTTTTATTTCATATAGTGAGACGAAAATGGTTTCAAAAATGACAAGATACAAGCATGCTGATTTTCTACTTAAAAATTGAACTTGAGTCAGGGTTGAATCAAAGGGGAAAGCGAAGGCAGGCGTGCGCTCAGACAGCAGGCTGGGCCCGGGGGAGGACGGCGTGGAAGAGAAGGACGGCATGGAGGGGGAGGACTGCGTGGAAGGGGAGGACCGCGTGGAAGTCGCCGCACCGCGAAAGGAGCGGAGTCAGGCGGGGAAGCCGCGCCCCGGGTCAGGACCTGAAGGGGAAGGGAGCCTGCCCCAGGAGCCCTGGCTAGGGCCCGGACCCAGGGAACGGGACCCAGGCGGTGGATTCGCCGCGGGCCGTCGGCGGAGGCAGGGTGGCCGTGCTCCTGGGCTCTGGCCTGGGCGGGAGCCTCGGGGGCGGAGGAGTCGGATCTGGGAGGAAGCCTCGGCCCGAGCTCTCCCTGCTCACCTCGGCGGAAAGGCCTGGCCTTCCCGGGCTCGCGGCGGGGAGACGGGGTGCACCACACCCCGGGACTTCAGGGTCCCGACAGCGGGGAAACGCGGGGTCCCAGAGACTGTGATGCTTCCTCTCCATCGAGGACGACGGGGAAGTGTGAAGCTGACCTCAAGACGCAGGCTGAGGCTGCGTGAAGACGGTGTTCATGTCTTGAAAGCTTATAGAGAAGTAAATGTAAGTAATGCTTGGCGATGAGTGTTAAGAGAGACTGAGGAGTGGCGGTGCAGACAGGGCCGACTGCAAGGTCTCGGGGTTGGAGACTTCAACATGATGTTACATAGAGGTGACGGGGAGGGGGCCGCGCGGGCCCCGCGTTTTGAGCCCACCCTCCTGAGAGGTCAGGTCCGAGTGCAGGGGCATTGGGGGTACTCTGACTGCAGAGGACAAGGGCGTGGGAGCCCGGAGCGGGCAGGAGGGTGTGGCTGAGCTGCAGAAGGACGCGCAGGTTTAGGCACAACTACTTCCTCTCCCTGACCCAGGAGAACCTTCCTTCCTCCCCGTGAGGCTTCTCCCGGGATAGTCGCGTCTGCCCTTTCAACGTGAGTTCTGTCGCAGCGGACAGTTTTGCCGTCCACCCGCTGCTTCCTGCAGCGCTTGCCTGTGTGTTGCTGAAATGCAAAAGTCAAACAACAAACCAAAGCTAGTGATCCTTGTCCTCTTTTTAAATTTGAATATTTTGGTTTTTTTTATTTTCTGAAATTTGAAGTTAAAGAAATGTTCTCACTGGTATCAAAGACAAGATGAATCTTTTAATGTGTTGAAGATAAATAAATGTGACAGAGTCAAAGAAGCCTAAGGAAGAAAAATAAAGTGAATAGGCAAACGCGCCCATGTTAAACAGGGGAGGCGACCGCACACACGGCTGCGGGGCGCTTTCAGAAGGAAATGACCACGCACGGGACGTGGCGGGGCGGCTGCGGAATACTTTTGATCCATTACATGGACTTCCAGTTCCGCAAAGAAGAAAGCCTTACGCTGTGAATTCAATTACAAGTCTTGGTACGTATGCTGGCATTTGTGTGCCTATACTTTTGTGCCTATTTAAAATAAATATTAAGGCTGAAAAAATAGCAGTAGAAACTTTAAACACATTCTTTGTTTCAGGAATTTGCAACTGCTAAAGTAGTCACACGTAGAATAAGAAACCCAACGTGTTTTCTAACCCAGGAGATGGGCCTCTGGAGCAGTAGTAAAGGGTAATCAAGCAGCCGGAGGCCCAGCACATTCCGGGTCCCAGCTTTCTCGGCGGAGGTGAACACTGTCGACTGACTATCAGACCAGGATATGTTCTCTTCCAAATGGAACCACTGAGGTGAAGCAAGAAAGCATCTGACCTCCCCAGACCGCTGTTTGGCAGCCCCTGGATGCAGGACCACGTTTGCCTTCCGACTAGGCGGCCCGGGAGTAGAGAGGGCCTGACTTCTCCACAGAATACCCAGACTTCACCACGGGCGCTGTGGCCCGAGTTCACACACAGTGAGAACAGGGGAAGAGAAGCAGACCCGGGAGCCCAGGCCGAAATGCAGGCGGCTTTGTGGCAGTGCAGGCGGTCCCCAGCCCTGGATGCGGGATCCACAGAGCATGCCTGGACTCCAAACATCACCTCCTAAGGGCTGGCTACCCTGCATCGCGCCAGGGAAGAGTGGGTTTTCTTCTACTTCCATTGTGTGATTTGATCACCCAAATCAGAACACTTGAAAATCTTCACTAAGATGGTTAGACAAACGCACAAGCATGCCAGTAAAGGAGCCTGACACGAAGCTATCTTATGGAACCCAAGGCTCTGTTACCTTGCTTTACCTAATCACAGAAAAAATGTTCCCGTGCTGAAAGTGATCGAGAGGCACGAGGTGCACGGAAACCCAAAGGGCAGGGGAGGGGCTGGATATCTGGAAACGGTCCATTTTTTCTTAACTGATGGATTGAGTGGAAGCCCTGTAACTCTGTTATGCGGTAAGCCTGCCCCTGCGCTGGTCCGGATGGCAGCCGCCTGCCTATGCTTTCCATCTTGCTTTCAGTTTACAGCCCACGTTTGTGGTCTACACTCGACAAATAACTGCTGATGGACAAGTTAATGAGACAGCGAGATGATACCTTCCCTTCCTCGGGGCACAGAATGTGAAATAAAGAGCTGGATTATAGTCTAACATCTGTGTTCCTAAAATCGGGGATATTGACAGGGGTTTATATTTATTTAGCAGAGCCAGCTAACTTATAAAATAGGGTGAAGAATAATGTTCACCTCACATTGCTGCAACACAAGTTACATACACCATGCATGAAATGATGGAAAAACTGTGGTTAAAGCAGATCTTACTAAAATTCATTGTAATCATCAATGTTGCTTAATAAAATTTAGATTCCAGTTGTCAAATGGACTTATTGTTACTGGTGGAGTCAATTGTATTTGAAGAAGGGGGAAACGATAAGACTTTTCAATGCGATGTGATCCTGATCACCCAGACTGGTTAACTGGGCGATTGTTTTAGGGAAGGGCTAACCGGAATACAGGGACCCAAGTCTCAGACTTTGAATGGATATATTCTGTGTCACCCTGGAAATCCGAGTTTTTGAACAGAAGCAAGAACACTCAGTACAAAGTTAGGTCTTGACCATAAAATATACATGTCTGTACTTGACAATTTGGGAAGTTCCTGCATGATTAAAAATCTACTCTCCCAGCTATCATTTTAGACTATGTGCTGTTACAGTGGTATGTGAGTTTTTCTACTCATGAGATTTCATCAATTGAAAGTTTGAATTGAACGTAATTTCAAGGTAGGTTTAATTTCATATGGGATGCTCTTTTCTTGACAACTTGTAAACCATCTGGAGCTGAACTCCACTAAGAGTGACTTGTTTGAGGCCAGTGATTTCTGTTCAGGTGCTCATAAGGCCCACTTGAAATTTTTGTTAAATACAAGATCTCATCAACAAAGAATAAATTAAGATCTTTCATTAGTCAGACTTTGTACAAAACCTTTATAAATGAGAATAATGTGTTTTCCCGCTTCAGAATGAAGCTAATTCCAACACAGTACCACACACATACTTTGAATAGAACCTAATTATATTACAGTAAATACAATGTGTTTCTGATGTGTTGGCTTTTCAGAACAAAATGCCCTAAGAAACTCAATGAACAAGTTCTTCATAAAGAATCACACGAAGATGTGTGCATCTCATGATAGTGTGGATCTGAACCGTTTTCTCTAACAGTTAACTTCCTATCAGCTGAACTGGTTTGTCCTTTTCAGGGCCGTGTACTGTGAGACACACAGCATGCCTCACATGTGTGGTGTTGCGGATTGATCCTGGCCTCGTTCTCCACTTGATTTTGAGAACGAGTTGCCCAGCTCCAAAGTCAGCCATGAATATCTGAGAAAATGACCCACAGCGGCATGGGTTGAGGCTGAAAACTCACACTTCAGCCTCCTCTACACAGTGCATGAAGCAAACCAAGGGAGGTGCCCAGCCTGCCTCTGTTTTCCTCTTTGATGGCAAATCCTACGTCTGAGCTCCTCTAAGTGGTCTTCACTCAGGAATCTCACCACTCAGTGTCTCCGTCTTCAGGCGGGAGTAGAATGGTTGTCACTGATACTAAGAAGAGAATGTCACAAAGAGAATTCTCTGTCTGTTTCTAGGGCAGCCTTACCAAGTCCATTCATCCATTCACTCCTTCACATCCAAAACCAAATACGGGTCAAGAGCGGGGCCTAAGATGGAAAGCAGTTCAGACTGCTTCACACTTTCAAAAACAGTGAAAATAAAAATGAACTTAATTCAAATAACTAGACAGTTAAGGAGTACTTGCCTTGTGTCAACATGAGATAGTGTTAGGGATGCAAAGATAAAAAAATATATAAACAGGCATCGAGGACCAGAGGAACTAGCAAAATAAATAAATGTTGATAGCATGACCGTGATAGTACAAGAGCAGAGACACGCCCAGGACAACACCTGATGAGGTCGCAGATGCTCTCTCGGGGTGGGGAGTGCAGCCCCAGCTCATCGGCGTGCCGCCTGGCAGCCTTCACAGACGCGCGAGCGAGACGAGGGTGTGTGTGGCGATCCATCCCTTCTGCTTATGCTCGACACTGTTCTTCTCAGCCATCCTTTGTTTCAGCCTCCAACTCCACTGCTGCTTTCCTGTAGCCTTCCAACACGGATAAGCCATTTTCCTATGCTCAGGGACTCACACACAGCCCAAAATTCCTCCTGACTTCTCCTCCTCCCTGGTTCTGTGCCCCCGCCATCACTGTCCTCAGATCCTTCCTCCCCCGACCCCTGTACACCTGCACCCGTCTGGCCTGGCCGTCAGTCTTCAGCTCCTGTCTCCCTCCTCTGCGTCCTGTAGTGTCACGCAGGACCTAGCTGTCCCTAGCCAGGGTGCCCGCCCCGCACCCACCTCAGCCTCTCCACTTCCACTCTCCTCTCTCAGCTTCTCGGGACACTGAGCTTGGTCACTCAGTGACCATCTTCATACATGGACGAAAGTGAGTTTTGGAACGAGGCCTGGCATTTATTAAGTAATCAGTGAATCCATTCAGTCTTCGAAGCCTCCACCCCTCGACTTTTAAAAATACTTCGCTGCATTCAGAATAAATTGCTGCAATCTGCTAACAAAACCAACAAACAATCACATTTGTCTTATCTCTTCCTGCACCTTATTTGCTCCACTTTTTCCCTAAAAGTAGATCCCGCTCGAGTGCCAGTCTCTCTTCCTCTGTCATGTTTCCCCTGCGGGGGTCACTTGGGCTCGTGCCTGGCCGACCCTTACTCTCAAGAGCATCTTCCTCCTTCAACTCAAGTTTTCCTTGTTCTCCAGAAGTGAGTTCAGGAAAGATCTTATTCATGGAACCTTTCCTGACAAAACTGACGCCTAAGATGATGCACCCCTCTGAATTCTCAAAATGTTTATCTGAACAATGTCACTGGTGGATCTTCATTCCTATCTCATTACTTTGTAAAATAACATGTGACCTTGTGAGCCAGCGCTCTGGAATCAAGCAGCCTGGGGTCACAGCTGACTTGCTCACGTGGCCCATCTTGGGCTCTCACCTGTATAGAGTCAAGCTGACCACCACGGTGGGGAGATGAGGATCAGATAGAGCTGCATGTCACACGTAGCCCATTGCTGGAACCTGGTGCCTTTAACCTCTCTACCTCTTCTTAGCATTTTTATCAATAGGAAGTGTTTACCAAGAAGACTCTAGTGACCTCTGTGTCCTGGTCTCCTCCGCCTGAGCTTCTGTTCAAAGGCCACTGCACCATGGCCCAGGCCCAGCAGATGCAAAGTCGTCATTGTTTGACTCTAAAAGCTGCTCACCCTTGCTAAGCCTGCATCTCATCAACTGTAAGATGGCCGGAAAAGAAAAAAAGGTGGACTAAAAATGTTTATTTGACAGAATTGCTGAGGAATCAAATGAGAGAAAATAGAAGGAGAATAGCATCCTGGCAGGTAGTTAAGCTCACATATGCAGTTTCCATGGCGATGAGGGTGATGATGGTTATAAGGATGTCCATCATCCAGACGATGCTCCAGACTGTCACTCACCCTGAAAGACTGTGTTTTTTCTTCACAAATTCCAAACTGCTATCCTAGGGAGCTGCAGGGAGCTGCATAAATAAAGTCATCCAGTTTTGCATTTGGAGTCTGATGCCAAAAAAGCAAAGTTTAAAACGTATGCGTACAATAAGAATGAAGATTTCAATTATTAAAAAGCTAGTAATTTAGAAAGCCTCCATTTATACAGGAATATTTTCAGATGAGGACAGAAAGCAGCACACTTGAGGACGGAAGTCCTGGTGTTGCACCCTGCTCGCTGCTTATCCTACAAGCGCTGGACTGAAATAAGAACAGCTCAGTGACTCCAGCTCTCTCCAGCCCAAGCAGTGCCCGCAGGTGCAAAGGGCTGCAGCGGCTTGCAAAGCCAGAGGGGACGATGGAGCAAGGGCAGAAGCAGCCGCTTGGAGGCCTGGGCGCATTTCTGTACCGATGTGCACAGTTCTTTAAAGAACCATGAACCATGGACGTGAAAAATCAAATAAGGACTAATATACTTGTAATGGAGGACCTTAATACCCCACTGATACAAATAAACAGGTCAACTAGGTGAAAAATCAACAATGAAATATCCCGTACATAATTGAAATTATCCCGTGCATATTATCAGACCATTGTGCAATGAAATTGGAACTCAGTGGTAAAAGAAACCACAAGGACTTCATAAACATTTGGAAATTAAATAATGCCCTCCTGAACAACCAATTGGTTACAGATGAAAATAAGAAGAAATTAAACTGTTTTACAATTAAACCATAATGCCAATACAACACACTAGAACTTATGAGACACAATGATAGCACTCCTAGAGGGAAATTTATAGTGGTGAACTCCCACATCAGAAAAACAGGGTGAGCTCAAATAAACAAACTAATGCTGAACTTCAAGCTTCCGGAAAAAGAGGAGCAAGTCAAGCCCAAAGCTCATACAAGGGAGGAAATTATAAAAATCAGAGCAGAAATGAATGCAGTGGGGACTAAGAAAATCACACAAAGAAGCAATGGATCAAAGAGTTGGTTCTTTAAAAGATTAAATAAAACTGACAAACCCTTAGCCAACCAAATCAAAAAAGGGAAAGAAAACATTTAGATCCATGTAAATGGGAATGAAAAAGGTGAAATCACAACAGATTCTGCAGAAATCAGAAAATCACCAAAATCTACTTAGAGAACCTGTATTCTAATAAGATATAAAACACAGAAGAAATGAACAGATTTCTAGATACATATAAATTACCAATGCTGAATCAAGAAGATATAAAAATTTTAAATAACCCAATACTGGTCAATGAAAATGAAGATGTCATTAAAAATCTACCAACAAAGAAAAGCCCAGGCCTTGAAGGATTCACTGCTGAACTCTACAAGAAACTTAAAGAAAAACTTATGAAGCTACTTCTCCAAAGGGAAGGAATACTCCCAAACTCCTACCCGAAAGCAAACATTACCCTGATACCAAAACTAAAGAAGGACCCAACCAAGAAAGATAACTACAGGCCAGACTCCCTAATGAAGATAAGACACAGAAATCCTGAATAAGATACTGGCAAAAGGAACGCAGCCAATCACCAAGAAGGTTATACACCACAACCAAGTATGATTCATCTGAAGGATGCAGGGATGGTTCAACATATGCAAATCAATTAATGCAATGCATCATATTACTAGGACAAAAGCCATATGAACACCTCAATGGGTGCAGAAAAAGCTTTTGACAAAATCCTTTACCCATTCATGATAAAAACCATACAGAAAATTGGAATAGATGGTCTTCATGGACAAAACAAAAATGGACAAAACAAAAAGCTTTCATTGTAAAATCAGGAATGAGATAAGGATGATCACTGTCACCACTCTTATTCAATATTGTTCTGGAAAAATTAGAGAAGTTAGACGAGAGAAAGAAATAAAAGAAATAAGGATAGGAAAGGAAGAAGTTAAATTATCATTATTTGTGGAAGACATGAACTCTACATAAAAGACCAACAAGAATTTCACCAAAAGATTTCTAGGTTTAATAACCAAATTCAGTAGCATAGCTGGGTACAAAGGCAACATTCAAAAATCAATAGCATTCCTGTACACAAACAACAAACTCACTGAGAGAGAAATTAGGAAAACAACATCACAATAGCATTCCCACAAATGAAATACCTAGGAATCAACCTAATGAAGGAAGTAAAAGACCTTTACATTAAAAACTACAGTACTCTGAAAAAGGAGATCGAAGAGGATATCGGAAAATGGAAAGATATGGCACATTCTTGGGCCCGAAGTGAAGGAAGACCTTCTACAGCACCTTGGTTCATACAGAAAATCTTTCCAGTAGGGTTTTCGTATCTGGAAGGGGTGCGAATCTAATGACAGAGTCCTCTGATTGCTACACCAGGGAACAGCGCCCGGGCCTGCGGGAGGCGTTGCTGTGGGCAGTGGGTGTGGGCACAGCAGTTGGTGAGTTCAGAGTGGGCCGGGCGTCTCTTCTAGGCTCGTGCTTTGCGAGAGGTCTGAGGCGTGTGATCGCTGCTGCACACCCACCTGGCAGCACCCTGTCCTTCCTGCGGTGCGGCGCACCCCACTCATGGTTATGGTCAGGGCAGGGCTCCAGGAAGACCCGAGTCTGGTCCCATCCAGGTCTTGCTGTGAGACTGCCTGGCCACCGCTAGAGTGTACTATTCTCAGAAATGCAGAAATTCCTGGGTCGCCTTCCAATATTAGAAAATTCCATCATGCTGTATTTTTTCCTATAGGAGTGCTCCTAAAAAATAAATAAGTAAAGGAGTAAAACAAAAACTGCCTGAGCTCACATCAATGGTTTTCCTGTCTTCTTTTTCTGTGTTCAATGATTTGATTTTCAATTTAGTAGAATAATTCTTGTCCATCTTTAACTTTTATTTTAGCTATAATATACACATGGTAAGGAATATCACAACACTCATAACCTTAGGTTTTTCTATTACTTTTAAGCACAGATACAGACACACTGTCTTCCTCATCTGTAGCGCATGACATTGGTGATTTCATGAGCTTAACTGCCCCAGAGACAGCTACCCCTCCTTCCATCCTGATGCATTTGGGGGAGCCCTTGGTCAGATCTGCCAGCAGCAGGACAAGATTCGTTGAAGACCAATGACAGCAGGAGGCTTAGGGCAGGAAATGTCCCACAGTGCAGGGGCTGGCTGTGGCCTGGGGACCCAGCCCAGCGTACCTCACGTTCATCTGAAAGTGTCCCGCGCTTGGCCCTTTCCCATATCCCTTTGCTGTGATTTAAAGTATTCCAGTATTCGGGACATTTACCCATGTGGTCTTGCACAAGTCTCTAAAAGCCTTAGATACGAGATTCTAGCTGGTCTGCACCAATGACAGGATGCTGGTTTCTCTCTTCAACATCCATCCTGCCTGGCATCTGCAGGGAGCAGAGCTGCAGATCCAGGTCCTTCCGTGCTGAAAGGGTGCTCACCGTCAGGGTCAGGACTTGGCAAATTCCCTGGCAAGCTCCAGAGGTACATCCCCAGCAAAGGAAAATGTGTGCGTCCTAAGCTCTTCCCTCTTTGTCATCGGTTGGCTGGGCGGCTTGGAAGGGACACGACATGGCCTTCAGTAGATGCTCCAGGCCTCACTGGGCACGGGCTGGACTCCAGGAGACGTCACAGCCTGCGGACGTCCACGGGCACAGAACTTTAACAGGAGCATCTTCAAACAATGTAAAATGTGCACATTTAGCACGTGCCAGGCCCTGGGCTTATCTCCCTACAGTACTTTAGAATGAGGATAGATGAACAGTGCACAGATCCGTGGACACACAGGTACACAGACGGATCGTCTGCGTTACGCAGAGTACACACTCAGCTTTCATTTCCAGCTTTCCAACGGCTGTGCAGGAAGCACTGGCAAAATTCTTAACTTTTTGTAAATTTTAGCTTCCTTTGAACAAAGGATTACTGCAATTCATTCTGCATGGTTAACAAGGGAAAGGCTTACACACCGTAAACGAAAAGCTTTCTGCATCGTAGGAGATGCACGGAGTAGGGTCACTGTTCGATGCATATTTAGCCCTAATGACATTTCCTGTGCTCTGAGTGCCCCATGAGTCAGAAACTTTCACAACAAGATCAAAAACCAAAGCAGATATTTGATATGGAATCAGATGAGAACTATTGGCTGTCAGGTTTGATGGTAAGAGCAGCCAGTGATGCCATCACTTATTTCAAAAGACAATGAGTAGAAGGTGAAAGTCTACGATTCCTCTCCCTAAAATTACCAACTCCCACACCCTAAGTTCAGAACTTTCCAGACAAGCCACTTGCCTGTTGAATGGCTAATATCTGAATTAACGAATTAAACACATGAGAATATTTTAATTGTGCATTGAATTAGACCAGCCTATCACAAACTGGGAGGAGTTGAGCGGAATTGGGAGGAACTGAAGAGTAACAGTTTCAGTTGATTTCCCATAACACAAAATAGCAGTCCCAGGAGTAAGGGGTGAGAGCCGGAAGGAAAGCTCACACCCAGCTTCCAAGTTCTTCCCAGCTGTGGGCTGCTTTATGACTCCAGAGAAAGAATCTTTAAAAGTTTCCTTGAGAGCATAGCCTCTGACTGCTTGGCCTCACATTTGAAGGTAGTTTTTCTCTTGCATCCATTAAGATCAATCTCATAGTGAGCAAGAATTACAGAGCTGTAGTTTAAACATGTTTGCTCATTGCTGCCGTGATGCTGCCAACTTGATCATAATAGACACTTCCACATGAAAAAAAGGCAATTCAATTAAAAATGACATTATAGAAATGCTAAGGGCTTAATTTCAACTAAGGATAGCAATGAAATTTAAAGTGAAGGCAGCAAGTGAGTGTTTTAATGTGTTCCTCACTCCCTAGATATAATACACAATCAGTAATAACGCATAGCTGAAAATCAGCCGGCCACTGCAAGGGTAAAACACGCCCTGGATGCATGCCAAGGGGAGGAAAGTTCATAGGGTCAGGGCCACCTAGAGACCCGTCACAGTCATAGTCAGTTATGAGACTAGAACCTTAACCTTAGCAGGTTTCATTGCCTTTGTGACTTCAATCCTCTGACACTTTTTTTTTTTTTTTTTTTTTTTTGCGGCACCGGGAATCGAACTCACAGGCTCACACCTGCCAGACAGGCGCTTAAGCTGCTGAGCCAAACTCCCGGTCCTGGTTTTTTTGAGGCAGGGTCGCACTATGTAGCTCAGGCCGGCCTTGTGCTCGCGCTGTAGCCCAAGCCGGCCTCGAACTCACAACGCTCCGCCTACCTCAGCCTCCCGAGTGCTGGGATTAAAGGCGTACGCCACCATGCCTGGCTCCTCTGACACTTTTGAAATCACTTTCTTCTAGTGAGATGTTAGGTTCTTTAAAACTATGAATAAGGAGCTATGTTGTAGAAATGTTTGCTGGGAGAAAGAACCTGGACTTCATCGAGCTCATTACCGACCTATTTATTCATTCAAGGAACATGCATCTAGGAAGTTTGCGGACTCAGATGCTTCCATTCTGGTGGAGAAGAGTAACAACAACATAAACGTGACAAGAAAATGCGCAGTGTCCCAGTGGGTGACGAGGGCTGAGGCTGCACTGCACCAAATCAGCCACGACTCCCTGGGTCTCTGGGCGACAAAAGCCGGCTCTGCACAGGTGTCACCTCTGGGTCACAGAGGTGATCCCGGCCTCAGTGCTGTGCCCGGTACCCTTGGCGCTCCGGCACCTTGGTGGCTCAGAGGCAGCTGCAGGACTCGAAATGCTCCCCTGTCATTCGCCCAGAAGGGACACGATTCACACTGTCCTCAACCCACCCGAAGTAGCTGCAGCCCTGCCAGCCACAGGGCAACCTCAGGCAGCGGGCTGCACTTGGGGCGGGCGTCGGAGCTGCCTGCTGTTAGGGTTGCCAGGCCGTCAGGAGTGTTGGAGAAACTTTTCAAGCCAGGAGCACGCCTTTGGGTATGGCGGGGGAAAATGACCCTGTTTAACACCTATGAGGTGAGCATCACGTGCAGTGAGTGTTTAAACTTTAAAAATGTATGTCGGTAAAAGACACATTGCTATGAATTGCCTTCTAAACACTCAAACACTCTCGCCGAGCTTCTACCACTCTTCCCGCCATTCCCGGCACTTTCTGAAGCAGGTCTAGAAGTCTCCTTTCCCGGGTGTCTTTATGAGGCGTGAGACAGCACAGCTCCCCCTGCTGCTTCTTCCGTCCAGCAGAACAACAGGTTCTTAAGGCTTTCACGGTGCGCTCATCCACCTTAGGACCCGCGCGGTGCAACCGCCGGCTCTGCCCCCAAATCCAAACGACGACAAGGGGGCGTCGGGAGCTGGTTCAGCACACTGAGGCGGCGGACGGCAGACTAAAGACACGGAAGAGGACGCGCAGAACCGCCTCAGCAAGGGACAGCAGCCATGGGATAAGCGCGTTCGGAACGCAGGGCGTAGTTTGGGATTCGTGGCAATGTGTCTTTTGCTGTGATACTTTTTCAAGTTGAACAGTATCTTCACCGTGGGTGGAATAGTCTTTCACCTGTAGCCCTGACCAAAGGATCAGAGAACAGACTCCGGGGGAAGCCAGCCATGAACTTTGAACCAAGAGTCATAATGTAAGTTTTTTGATTGGGGAGAAAAGAGGTAGGCACTGTCCTGAGCTTCTAAAAGAAGAGATCCCAGAAATTTAATTGTTTTTAAAAAAAGCAAAATGAAAGTCAGACATTAGTTTAGACCACCGCAAAATTCCTGTGGCAAATACTATGTGACTGATTTAAATGATGCTTTAAATTCTACAGAACCGAACAAATTGAAGTTAGATAGACTTTTGATGTTGTTCTCTGCTAACTTTCCAAGAGAATTAAAATGTGAGCCACTTACGAAATTTTAAATTTTAAAGAAGCTACATTAAAGAAATCTAAAACATTGACATTAATTTGAACAACATGTTATGTATCCAAATATATCCAAAATATAATGTGAAGTATGAACAGTAAAAATAATAAGACATTTTAAATATTTTTTTCATACCAAGTCTGTAAGATCCATCATACATTGTGAACATATAGCGTCTCTCACATTCAACCACTGTCATGTTTATAATGTGTAGCTTAACTGGCTATGACCAACTCAGCTCTAGAGAAGCATACTCCCCCTAAATCACAGAGTTCAGAAAGTCGTTCTCCATTTCTCTGGCTCAAGTCATAAAGAATATTTAGAAATAATGAGTCCGACCAAAGCAAACACTGGTTCTCAATTTTCCGTTGACAGGTCCAGGTCTGACAACCTGCAGATGAGTTTCCTCGCCAGCTACCAGCCCCACACCATGCTGCACCTTTACGGAAGTGGCACACATGGATCCTAACAGGAACATGGTGGGAAAAGTAATAAAAAATATCAAGTAAGATCTAGGTAAGGTCCAGCATATCACATGCCAGCTCAGCAGAGTCTCGAAATCACCCTAGCACCCTCCATAATCACAGAAAAGCAGTGTGTGGAAAAGCTAGGTAGCTCCCACACTGTTAAAGAGCTGGACCTGGCTGGCACCAACGTGGGCTCCCAGTTCTGTGACTGAAAGTACTCAATTTTTCAACATGCTGCACTGTTTTACTTAGAACTTCCTGAAGGCAAAAGGATTTCCATTGAAGGATAAAGCTTCTTATAACAACCACCTGGAAAGTCTCCTCTGCACAAAAATCACTCCCTGTTCAGTAGCAAATGCGCTGATACATATCTTCTTCTTAAGAACTTGGTAAAAGCATAAGATAATGATTATAGGAAAATGGGTATTTCAAACACCTAAAAAATGCCATGTGTACAGAACTGATTGATATCTGGTCTAATTTTTAAGCTACAAAGTTGTACCCACTGACTTCTAATTATAGGCAAGTATTTCATGAACAGCTGAGAGTATGAAAGATGCAAGCAGCATAAACAGTAAGCCCCACCGAAAGCTCCTTTGAAGTAACGATCCATCATCTGTGTCCAACAGGACAGGAGCCGGGCGGCACAGCCCCCGCCTCAGCCCACGTGATTAAAGCGGCAGTCACCACGCTTGTCACATGACAGCTCACGGCTCCGCAGCGCCTGCTGCCAAGGACTGACACGCAATCCGAGGAGGGCAAAGGGGAGTAAAGCCACCAGGCTCACACGCCCTCCCGCGGAAACAGAGACGCTCGTGCTCTGGTCTTCCTAGTATGGTTTAAAAGACCAACATTTTTCTCCAAGTCCTGCAGCATGGGGACTGATGATTGCAGTAAAAGTAGCAGTGATCTGGGATCTCTGGGGAAAGAGGGCAGGCGGAAGGAGGGGAAAAGGCAGCAGACAAAGGGAGGAACAAGAGTTTTTCTATGAAGTTATTTCAGATTCTAGAGAAAATAAGTCAAACTAAGTTAAAATTGCCAATATAGATCCAAGATTCAACTGCTGTGTGTTCAGTAGTTCAGACTCTGTGGAATTACCTTGGGAAATCTGCGAGCTTGGGGCAATAAGAAGTGGGTGCTGGCTGATGACCGCCCTGGTGTGGAGGTCTCCTGAGCGTGCTCTCACCCCAATCTCTGGCCCTCTCCAGCACCGAATCTGCTGCTTCTCCACCATTTAAGCAGAAACCCTTTATTTGCATCTGCATTCCTGGCAAATGATCAGTTATAAATATGGCTTTAATTTGATAATCTATTTTAAACTCTGTTTTTCTGAAGATCATCATCATCTTATGAGTCATCCCTTTAGATTGCTACTGAGGCCACTGCTGAGGAATCCCCCCCCAGTAGAGTCTCCCCCAAACTCTCTGAAACGTTGCTGACATGCTGTAGCAAATTCTGTGTCCTCTGCTAGTACAGAGAAGTGGGAAATACCTAAAGAAATGCTTGAGTGCGCACGTGCAGCTTCCTCTACCTTCGCTTTCTTGGCTGCTCGTTAAGACGGGATATTTTGATCCCAAAACACAAAGCTTCTCACATTCGTAGCAGAAGGTACCTCCGCAGGCCTCTGGTGGTTCCTCTTTGAAGAATCCCTCGTGTTGGTGGAAACAGACTGCCATCTCCACGCAAAATGTGACAAGAGCAATTCCATTGTCTTTAGAGATTGCCCATTTATGTATAATTTAGAAACTATTTTATATAAATTCCTCAGCCAGAGCTGTCATTTTCTTGAATGGAATGGTATTTCACAGTTTTACTGGGAATATTATACAGTGAACAATCAGAAAAAGGAAAGAGGTGTCTTGGCGTTTCACCCCCATGGGAGTTGAGAATTCCACCACTGATCACGTGACTCTGCTTTGGGCTCAGGGGACTTGAGGACAGGGACCTTCACACTGAAGGGGAGGGCAAATTTCAACTTTGTCCCTGTCCACGCCAGGAACTATTCTTGGACCAAGGTGTTAACCATGTTGTTATCACACTTATAAATATTTTCCCCATTTTTTATCAAATTTTTAAGATATTCTCCAGCACATCTGGCTAAGGAAATCTTAAAAAATAACTCCGACTTTTTTTGTAATGTGCCCTATAAACAAGACAGGTTGATTTCCTAATCTTCTGACTAATGAGAAAAACCAACTGTGTTTTCATATAACTTTCAAAATAGAATGGGCACAAAAGAATGGGGGAGGCGAAGAATTTCATGCTATTTCTTTAGTGGAACATGATTTTTGTCATATTAAGTTTGCTCCCTCGGAGCCTTGACAAAGAAAATGAAAAGAAGTTGAGATAATTTGTGGGATGATGCCCTGCAGAATGCTTCAGCAGGATCAAATAAAAGCACCCCTGTGTGCAGGGAAACACTGAAGAGGAGCCGCATTCAGATATGGCAGCTGTGTTCTGCACGTGAAGTCACCCAGGTGTCACGGAGAGCAGTCGCGGCTCTGCTGGCCCAGGCACAGGGGCGGACTGGGGTGGTGCTTTGGAATAACAAGGTCTGAGCAGCAAATGGGCAGCCTCTTCGCTAAAGAGAGAAACTTAGCATTCATAGAGGAAGGCGATAAAATAAAGTAAGACCACGTGTAAAACTGGGCACCCAGGAAAGAACAAGGTCATTTGTCCCGTAAGTAATGTTAACTTATTTATTCACTATTTCCCAAGAACTGGTGCATTTCTCTACCTCTAACTCCAGCCGGCAGAAGAGGCCAGACAAGCTTGCCCGGTGTGGGGAGGGCTCAGGGAGCCCCACACAGAGGCTAAAATGCTGGGGAGAATTTATTCTGCTCACTTTCTCTTTTAAACCTGATTCCTGTCAAATATCCTCCAAGGAATATTAACTTCAAAAACTGTCATTTCTCTTTTTGAGAAATATCTAATTTTTAAACAGTTTTAGTCAAAGAACTCAATGAAAACTACATAAAAACACTGCACCTTGTCCCTTAAAAACAGTAGGCATACAGACATGAAAATGTGGCTTCCGATTTCTTCTTGACCTGGGCCATTCCACAAGTCATGAATTCAGGGTTCAAAGTACTGATCAATGAGATGCTTTAAAGAAATAATTTTTTAATGCTTTGCACCTAACTTAATTTTATTTTCTGAAGGATGGCAGAGACATTTATTTTTTTCAGAGAGTACTGACATTTTATTTATTTTGTTCTGTCAAAGGATGCAATGTGTGGCAATGCAATTCTGGAAACACCCTTTGACAAATTACTCAGATCTCGGTTCCCTGCTGAGATCTGGGCTGCTCCCAGCTCACAGGGAGATGTGGCCACTCATGATTCTTACTGCAAAATGGTGACTCAGGCTCGGTGTCCTTCCCACCCCAGGCAGGCGACTCTGAAGCCCACACTCTCCCCAGTTCAGCTCCATGACTTTCCACCGTCCTAGGCACAAACTCTTCTGCTGCATCTTTCTGGACAGCCTCGCTCCATGCTGGCCTGATTTGCATGGTGCAATGGCTCCAGATAGAAAGTGTCCCTCTCACCCATTTCATTGTCCTTGTCTCACATTGTTCTTCACCTGTTAGTTACAAGCATGTGTTTTTCTGTTACCATCAGTTATTTTTCAGTGAAGATCACCAGAATTTTACAAGAATATTCTATTGGGAAATCAGGGAAACCTGAACCATAGGGTCTTTGGTTTTATACACATAGAAGCAAGCAGTATTAGAAGCAAGGAGAGGCAAAACCAGTCTTTTCGCTTTCATTAACATAGTTTTTGATTGAAGTATTTCATTTGTACCAAGCATTTTGCACTAAGACAAATTTATAAAAATCTACTTTCATGCAAGGGTCACAATTTAGGCTAAGAAATAGTCTTGGAATCCAGGGAAAGGAGAGTACCCTCAGGGGTCCACAGGAGAAGTGGGAATTGGGAAGTTCTGGGCACACAGGGCTGTCTACTCTTCCCTGGGTGTCTCCGGGCACAGACCGTGCTGAGTGATGTACTCTGACCTGGAGGACTTTCGTTCATGTCTCTGATGTTCCCTTTGGGCCTGTGCCACACACATGCATGGGTGCAGCATAGTGAGGGCCACGAGGTCACCAGGATCAGCAGGCTAGGGTGCATCCAGATACGGTCAGGTGTGACCTAGCACAGGAAGTCATGAAAGGTAATGAGGGAACTAAAATGCATACCACTAGGTGGAACAAGGCAATCTGACTGGCTGTACACTAAAAGAGGTGGTGGAAATATAAGGCAAACATTTACATTAAAACAGTACCACAGTAGCCAGGCGTGGTGGCGCACGCCTTTAATCCCAGCACTCAGGAGGCTGAGGTAGGCGGAGCGTTGTGAGTTCAAGGCCGGCTTGGGCTACAACGTGAGCGTAAGGCCGGTCTGAGCTACATAGTGCGACCCTGCCTCCAAAAAACCAGGGCCAGGAGTTCGGCTCAGCACCTTAAGCGCTTGTCTGACAGGCACAAGGTTGTGAGTTCAATCCCCGGTGCCGCAAAAAAAAAAAAAAAAAAAAAAAGTACCACAGTAAAAGGCCCATTGCCAATAATCCCCCTCAAAATACTTGCCCTTGACTCACGCACTCTTATCCCATTGTTCACGACACTTTCGGAAGCAGTTCTGGAAGTGCTCTCTCATCAATGTCTTTACAACCTATGATGAAAATCCCGTGAATGCCATTGCTGAATGTTCAATGCAAAGCCAGGCTTCTAAAATGGGAGGGTATGTCCTTCTCCACGGTAGTCACTGGGCCTGGCAGTGCTTGACTTCTGAGCCCTCCCCACATTAAAAATGACCATGAAATGTGGATTTTCGAGTCTAGTCAGGACATCGAGGAAGTCAGGACAGTACAACTAAAGATACACATGAAAGCAAACTTTAAGAATTGCTTCAGAAAGTGGCAAGTACAATAGGATAATCCTGTTTGAAAGGCAGTGAATATTCTGAGGGGCATTAATAGCAATGTGTCTTTACCAGAGAAATTTTTTCCAACTTGAACTTTTACTATATTCTTTGATCCTACCAAATATGTAATTCTAACACTGTGGTATTCTAGAAAAGACAAAATGAAAGAGATCTAGAAAAATCAGTTGCTGTTGTGAGGGCTGGAGAGAGGAGGGATGAGTAGGTGGATCGCAGGTATTTGGGAGCAGCAGGGCTCCTCCCTGTGAGGCCGCAGTGGTCATGGGTGTCGTCACCCTCCTCCAAACCAGTGGACTATGGCCCTGAAAGTGACCCTGGTGTTGGGTGAAAATGTGGTGTCAATGTAGATTCAGTGACTGAAGCCATCTCAATTCTTCTAGAATCTAAATGTACTCTAAAAATTGAACTTTTGTGCCCTGAAGGTGGGGTTGTGAGCTAGCACACCCCCTGCAGGAGTCACTATGGAGATCCCCAGAAAGCTAAAAGCAGTAGCCCTGCTTGACCCAGCTGCACCTCTCCTGGGCATATTCATGAAAGACAGGAGACATCACACTGGAGAGATACACATGGCCCTGTTACAGCAGGGCAGCTCACAGTAGCCGAGCTCTGGAGGCAGCCCAGGTGCTCTTCAGCAGATGAGTGGGTAAAGGCAATATGGTGCACAGACACAGTGGGGGACTGTTCAGCTCTAAACAACAGAATCTTGTCATTTTCAGGAAAACGGATGGACTGTGGGACCATAGTATTAAGGAAAATAAATCAGAAAGCTAAATACCATAAGTTTTTTCTCATATGAGGAACCCACAATACAAATGAATTATAGTTTATAAAGGGGGAGATGACAGGCAACAAGGATGTAGACTTTTTGGAAAAGAGAAATGGGGTGAGGGAAAAGGGAGGTGATAGGGAAAGGGAGGATAGAAAGGTGAAGGCTTAAGAAACGACCCTACAGGGAAAGTATTTTTTTTCCAGAAAAAATCAGTCTTCAACTCAGAAATGATAGGCGTGTAACATCGTTAATTTCTCCCATGGAACCCAAGAATAAAGCCAGTAGTATCAGTCATCTAGCAAAGAGTTTAGTTAAGCACTGGAGGCGACAGCACTTCCTTTTACAATGTGGAAATTGCTGGCCGTTACCCAGAATGAAGCCGGGACTCTCTTCTGCCACCCACCTCCCTGGTGTTCTTTCATTCTTTCCCAAGGAATTCAACCACAGGAGAAAAGACAGAAACCTCTCCCAACTGCCTGCATATTGTTCAGCCTAAGTTATGCTTTGGAAAACCACTCTTCCTCACAGGGGTGTCTGTCTGGGTTTGCTTTACTTTCACAGTCCAGAGGAACCACTGGGGCTGGCACGCGGGGCTGGCAGGTTGCTCCTCACACATCCCTCTCTGTGCTGGCAAAGGGTCCCGTCCTCCTGCTCACCGTACCGGGAAGCTAAGTGGGCACTCACAGCCAGCCCTCTGCTCAGCACAAGGCACGCAGAAGCAGGCAGCCCCGTGGTCCTAGCAAATGCTGTCCTCCCGTGTCATAAACCATCCCCTCCAACCAGCTCTTCATCATAACGCTTGGTGATCATGGCAGTCACAGTGCCCTCATAAATGGTGACTAAGAGTTATTTTTTAACAAAGACTTTCAGATAAAAAGAGGTGTGCCCATATGCCGAAGGCCTCCCCCTTCTGGGTGCCCAGTGGAGAGTCTGTGTCCTGACTCAGGTAACTATGAGACGTCAGGGAGAAACAGTCTCAGGTGCCAAATGCTTATGGGGGCACAGGAATCTCTGACACACTCGCTTTCCAGAAAGCAAATGGAGACTCAGAGACCTCTGCAGAGCACCACAGAAAACAGAAACAGATTGTTTAAACCTAGAAAAAATTTTGTTCTAACAAGCCAAGATAACAAAACCATCTGAGAACATAGGATCAGACCCGGGAGACTTTCGCTGTCTCACTAATAGGGAAAACAGCTTAAAGCCAGGGAGTACAATGGCCATGGGCTTAGCCAGGGTGTAAAGTGTGTGCCTCACAAGCTCAAAAATTGAACTGTTTCTTCTGTATGAGCAGCCCAAAGTATAAATAATTTAAAGGACAAAATAAAGAATAGATAACAGAAAACAGCAAACCAGATCTTTCAAAGGTAAGGGGATCAGAGAACGAGAGGAGAGGAAGGAGATGAAGAAAGAATTGAGCCCTGTGATGTACATGCACCTCCTCCCCCCGAGGAATGCTGTCACTGTGTATGGCAAGCACATCCCAATACAATGTCTTAAAAGTAAAGAACACCTTGTGTGTAAGTGGGCAGAATCGAGGGCAATAGCCATTTGCAGACTCTTGGGGCGCAAGAGGGAAACACTGGGCCATTGAGACTATCATTCACTGATAAGATTCAGGTTTATAATAATAGCATATGTTTCTCTCTAGCAGCCACATCTCCAGAGCATTCCTTTAGGAGGCCGACACACAGAGCTGGGTCTATGCATGTAAAGATGGTCCTTGGAGCATTCGTAATAATTCACAGAAACTGGGAACAACTGAAATCTACACAAAGTGGTTATCATTAGATATCACAAGAATGATTTTCTCTCTTTCTTTCTTTCTTTTCTTTCTTGCTTTCTTCCTTCCTTCCTTTTTCTTTCTTTTTTCTTTCTTTCCTTCCTTCCTTCCTTCCTTCCTCCCTTCTTTTCTTCCTTCCTTCCTTCCTTCCTTTCTTCCTTCCTTCCATCCTTTTTCTTTCTTGGTCTTTCTTTCCTTGTCTTTCTCCAGTATTGAGTATTTCACCTAGGTCCTTCATATTGAGCTACATTCACAGCCCTTTCTTATTTTTTTTGTCTGAAATAGATTCTCACTAAGTCCCTAAATTGCCAAGACTGGGCTTGAATGTGCAATTCTCCCGCCTCAGTTTCCCAGAGTGCTCATTTACCAACTCCTCATCAGGAATAGTCTTATTTCATTCTATAAACATGTACTTATTTTTTTTAATATCAGTACATGCCACCCTGTGTCATGCCAGGCTGTGGTAATAAAATATTCTGTATTGTCATTTATGATTTTTAAAATCCTGCTTATGCTTATATAAAAGTATCAAAATGACTGACAAAGATGGTGCCTTGGAAGCAGAGAGGATTTGAGGTAAAAAAAAAAGTTCTTTTGCTTTATATTCTGTATTACATGCTATTTTGATTTTAATTATCCCTTCATTATTGGACCCACTGTTTTAGAATATAAGCAAATCGTCTGTTTGACTGAAGCTCATCTGTAGACCTTATGCCCACCCAATTGTCTGTCCTCACTCTTACCCTCCTCTTTGATAAGTTTCTTTTGACCCATGATTCCCTCACATAAATGGCAGAGGAAGGAGAAGGAGATCAATTATCTCCAGATTGGCAGATTTAGTCCCCTGGGACAAAAAGGGATCCTGCTCTTGGGAACATGAAGTTTTCAAATCCCCTATGGTTTTATTGAAAATCCAATCCCTGTTGGCTGAGAATGTGTATAGCAGCAACACATTTCATAAGTGATCACAGGTGAACCTACATGGTTTTCAACCCTATCCACTGGTTTTGCATCTTTACTAGTTAGATAGTCCAATAAGAGGGTAGAGTTTCATTCCAGCCCGGGCCCTGTGTGACTATGTACTTTTAATTAAAAGATTCACATGCCTAGAGTATTGGTCAATGGTTTCTACGCACTGTTTGTTTCAAATTATAATCTTACTATATATTTGTGGTAGATTTGTTAATAGAAATGGGACAATTATCTGAAATGTGATCCATCTTTCATCCTTTTTTTATAACATGAAATAATGGGCATAAATGTCTACTTAAAAAATAAGAAGTTCAAATTTAAAAGGAAACTATACCAAGATATTCTTACCTTCAAAGGAAAAAAGGCTTATATCATTCTGACACTTCATTCTAGAATTAAGTGGCATTAAGTATATAACAGCATTTAATTAAAAATGATAACACAATAGTATTTTGGGTATTTTCTAATTTTACCTCAATTCCAGTGTTTTGGGGGAAAAAACCTGTCTTGACTTCTCTGAAATACAATTTTTTGCCTAATGAATTTAAACTATGAAGATTTTCCTCAAATGTAAAATCATGAATCAAAGTACTAAATATAACATTAAATAATTTAAGATTTAAAAATTTTAAGACTAACATATACTATCTTAAATTTTAATATTTAAAACAATTTAAAATGTAAGATCTACTTCATTGTGGGTTTAAGTGTTCCTTTCAAACAACTTTTATAAAACAGATTTGGGTAGATAAGGACATTGCTATATTTTGTTACATAAGAGTTCAGGGAAACGAGGTATAGTTTTGCAATTTCAGTCATTTCCTGAAAGACAATCCTGATCAAAATCATGCTGACTTTGATAATTTGTCTGGTAGGCACCTATGTCTTTAGTATATAAGGGGGTGTTTGTGGATTTCACTTCCAATGCTGCTTGAGATCTGGTTATTCTCGCTGGTTATAAGACAACTTCACTGATAAACTATTAGGGCTTTTTTTCCATTTGTAAATGTTTTACTAGCTCATGTTTGCAGTATATAATGTCACATCCCTTATGGGCATTGATACACGTACAGAACCCATCTTAATTCGTTTTTATCCTTTTCTCCTGCCCTCCCTCCCTCCATCTCTCGATCCCTTCCCATTTAAAACAAGACTCATCTCTTTTCAATCTTTCATTTTGCTCTTTATTTATATTTATATTTCCCATATAGGAGAATTCAGGTGATATTTTAGCTTGTGTGTCTGATTTATTTTACTTAACATTATGGTCTCAAGGTGCATCCAGTTTTCTACAAAGGAATGGAGTATACTCTTCTTTGTGGCAGAGTAGTACTCCATTGTGTGCAAATTCCACATTTTCTCTAACCACTCACCTCTTGATGGACATTTAGGCTGCTTCTGAAATTCAGCTATCCTGAGTTGTGCTGCTGTCAACACGGTGAGCATGGGTCACTGCGATACTACGACACTCTTAGCCCAAGAAGGGGAAGTAGAATTGCAGTGTCTGTTATCTGCGGTTCACCAGGGCATGCAACTAAACCCTAGCACGAGTGCGTAACCACGTCCGCGTGGAGAAGAATGAGGACTCACAGAGCCGCTTAGCGCCAGAGGTGAGGTGCTGCGGCTCAGACAGCACAGCGCTGTGCAGAGCAGCGCTGGAAACCACCTTCTGGGCTCCGAGCGTCTGCCGCTGTCCTGTTCCGGGCAGCGGTTCTGGGGACGCAGCCCAGCTCGGAGCGCACAGCGCCACCCTGCTGCTGCTGCCGCCGCCGGGGGACACCTGTGCATCAGGACTGAGGGAGCTGCACGTGGAGAGGCGGCCGGGACACTCCCAGGCCGGACACGGTCAGTCCTGCGGGGGAGGGGCAGCTCCCCCCGGGAACATGAGCCACCCCGTCCACAGTCTCCAGCCGCAGAGGGGTCCCCACAGGACAGCAGTGGGGTCCAGTGGAGCAAGACCCTCGTGAGGAACAGTGGGGACAGACAAGCAGAGACGCGGGTCTCGGTTACGCTGCAGGGTCCCTGTTCCACGGACACTCGCACCGCAGTGACCCTTAGCAGAGACCGCCTGTTGGCTCTGTGTGCAGAGAAACCGCTGGAGACGGACATTTCCTGGCTTGCAGTTCTGGAAGCCTCCATGCACCGATGGCGCCGGAGAGAGTGGAAAGCGACAGAGGGACCACAGTACCCAGGGAAGGGTGAAAGCGGCGGGCTTGGCAGCCGGGGCTGAGATCTGTCCTCCCTTGGCTCCGTGTAGCAAGCTTCCGGGCTGCTCAGGGTGAATTCGAAGCAGTTGCAGCAGGAGGAGGCGGGAAACACGGACCCGCAGCGCTCGGGGTTCGCTGCAGTACCGAGCCTTCTGCAGACACGGTTACAGTCAAACCCTGAGAGCCTGCGCTCCAAGGAGTAGGCTCAGGCAGACGAAGAACTGTGCAGAAACCAGGTGACAGCACCTGCTCTAAAATTCAGTTCCCACTGGGACAGGGAACGTGTCTCTTTAGACTTCCACTTATTTGAAAACATTTTGTTTTAGTATTTCAACGCATCACTCTGGGTACATTAGTTCAACGACTTTGGCTTACAGGAGCATAAACAGGTTTTCTTTGATGCTTATCATTAGACATTTTAACTAGTAACTCATGTGAAGTTTAAAAGTGCCTATTTTAGCTCCTAAAGTTTTATCATAATTGAAAAAAGTGACATTATTGATTAGAATTCAATTTGTCTATGCTGTGATGTTCTGTATTTGCTGATGATGAGCACATAAGGGATGTTATAAAATAAAACAGGAAAATAAGTCCAGGTGAGAAATTACTACAGAGGGTCATCACTTCAGCTTTCCAAGAAACACATGGGCGAATTAGGTGTGAATCCTGAAAATTAACTCTTCAAAGGAAGTTTTTGACAATTACATCTCAATACCGGTGGAAAAGAGAAAGATTTTTGATTTATAAAGAAAATATCATGGGATCTTTCGGTCTTCATCCTGTCTCAGAAGGAGACACGCAGCAGGCCCTCTCCATGACGCGGGGCGAAGCCTGTGTGGGAGAAAGCCTGGGTCTGCTGTCCGCAGAAAGCGGGGTTACGGAAGACGCTCTGGTCCGCAGGACGGGGTGCAGGGAGCAGTGGTGAGGTAGGGGTCGTGGCCACACACAGGGCGCCTTCTGTGGCCAATTCCCGGCTCACCCACTGTCAAGTCATCATTCCACAGAATCTTCTCTTTGCCTGAATTCAAATCCAGAAACTTCCTCCGAAGGATGCACAATTGTCGCTGCCACAGGAGCAGAGGGGAGGATTAGACGTCAATGCCCACCCTGGGTGTGGAAGAGCGGAGACCAAGACTATCTTCCATGGCCACTGGGGATCTCCCTGTGTGGGGTAAGTCAGGCCAAGCCCTGAGCCTGTCTTCCTAGGACCACACTTGGGAGAGCTCTCAGGGCATCCCCTGGCCCCCTTGGGGGACTCTAGCAGCTCCCAGGCCGGCCCTGGCCCACACGGTCAGAGGGCACTGTGTGACTTCAACCGCAGCAGCAAGTGGCACCTGTGACTCCAGCCTGCCATGCACAGGGGCGGACAGCTCCGCTGCGGGTACCTGCTGAGCACCCCACTGTGCGCCCCAAAGGAGGCTCTCTGCTGCAGGCCTGGAAGGGCAGGGGGTGCCCGGGCCTCTGGGGTGTGGGTGGGGACCACAGCACGGCAGCCCACCCGCTTCCAGTCATCAGGCTACTTGCCAGGGCCCTCGGAGACTGTTTGGTTTTCTCTCTCTGCTTCCTAGATGTGAGGGGTTTGTTTATCCTCCATCAAACCCGTCACTCTCCTGAGGCTGCTGCTGCACTTAAAAACCAACACACACACACACACACACACACACACACACACACACACACACATGCACGCATGCCTAAACCCTTTCTCTGAGGACCAGCTGGGCTTCTCAACCTTCGCCCTGGCGGCTGGAAGGGCTGATCAGGGAGCAGTCCTTTGTGGAGATGCCTTAGATTTCATGTCTGCCAGGGCAGACCCCAGGCCCAGAGGGAGCCGCCTCTCTGGCACTCTGCCAGGACTGGAAGTCCAGGTCCCCTGGGCCTCCTGGAGGAGCTGGAGTTGAGCTTGGGACGGGCAGCTCCACAGGCTGATGCCACCCCACGAGCAGGTGCAGGAGCCCCTGGCTTCACATCTGCTGCACCTGGCTCCGGCATCACAGCTGGAGTTTGAGGGAACACCCATGACTCTGAATTATTGCTGCTTGGGAATTGAACTGAGGGCCTTCATGCTGGGCCATCTCCCAGCCTTTTTTTGTTTTGAGACATGGTCCCATTGAGTCAGTAGGTTCCCAAACTTAAATCCTCCCGTCTCAGTATCTCCAGTGCTGAGATGATGGGTGTGCACCACAGCGCCCAGCTTCTCCTGAAATTGTTAACAGGCCTAATCATCTGATTCATCAAGAAAGTGGTTCCCTGCCTCATCTTCCACAGATTTTGCAGCCACAGACTTAGAACAGAAAATCTATAAAGTGTCTGGTGTCCTGGCAGTGTGGGACCTGCCTGGTGGGGGACTGAGCACAGCACCCTGGGGGAAATTCCCAACCCTGCCTGTCAGCCCAAGGCCGCATCAGTCTCCTGGCACCTTCTTCTCATCTCGGAGATTGCTGCCACCCTGGCCAAGTGCCCCGCCGTGCTTCCTCCTCTGCCCACCAGCCCGGCCCTCTCGAGCACTGTTGAAATTGAAGTCATGAAAGGCCATTTCTCTGCAGCATTATCGTTCTCTCCACCCCGAAGTCCTTTAGTTTTTATGCTTCGCTTCTGGAGTTTTCCAGGGTAGATGTTGAAATCCCCACATCTTCCACCACTTTCACCCTCAGAACGGCCTGTGCGAGGACAGCCACCTCTCAACCCTTCACCGACACCAGTGTCACAGGTGAGGTTCCAGCTTCCCTCAGCCTCCCCGCCAGCCTTCCCGGGAGAGCCAGGACCCAGCTCCTTGGATGTGGGCTAGGATGCCTTCCTGATTCTGAGTGGCACTGGTGCTGACCCCAGGCTTCCTTCAGCCTCGCCTCCACGCCTGCTTTGGAGGTGTCCGGTTCTGTCAACTCCTGAGCTCTCTGCGACAGTTTGCTTCTTGGCTTCACATAAAATCAGATTATAAATCTTCTCCAGGTCTTTGTTCTGGTTTGTGTCTGGATGTCTCCCCAAAGCTGTATGCAGTCACGGTGGGGCACAGGGCTTTCAGCACTGAATCTAGTTTGTGACAGATTCATGGCCAGTGCTGGGGTTAAAGGTGTAAGTGCTACACCCGCCCCAGGGTGGGCAGCGGGTAGCCTGGTTACAGTGTAAAGGGAAGGGGTTTTCTCTCCCTCTTGCTCGTGTCTCTTTTGCTGCCTTCGTGATCTGTTGCCCACCTGCCATGCCCCGCTGCCTTGGAGCGGGCTGATTATGGACTGAAACCTCCACGAACTGTCAGCTAAATAAACCTTTCCTCCTTTAATCTTGGGTGTCTGGTATTTTGTCTCAGCAAGATAAAAGTGACTAAGACAGTCTTCTAAATCAATTGCCTTTCACCATGCTTTCTAACCACTGAAGTTGTATTACACTGCTCTTTGATGTCTCCATGTGACTTTTAAATAAATCTTTCACTGATATTCTCATAATTTTAGTGGGATTTCGAAGAAGTTCATATATTCACTGAAGTATTAAACCAGGTTTATGTTACATTAATTTTTGTTAGAGAATATGTGTTCTTTACCTTAGAAAAAGTTTTCACATTTTGCAGTAGGTGCAATGGACTACAAATTGAATTAATGTTTTGGATTTTCTGAATCTCAGGTCTAGTCTGTAAAATAGTAAACTTTAAACTTTGGTGTTGAGTGTCTACCTCCTGCAAAATTCGGAATTAAAGATTCTGTTGGCTGAGGAGCCCCTGGACTTCTTTTCATGTTTGGGAATTTTAGAGAAGGCCCCAAGGGCTGACTTCTAAGTAGAGTGAGGACCAGGACTGGTGCTGGTCAGTTTGAACGCTGTGACTGTGGGGAGCATTGCAGAGATGTGGGGAGAGGGGCACAGAGCCAGCTCGGAGGCCGGCAGTCAGGACATCCGTTCACAGTGGGAACTCGGGCGGCTGAGTGGGGAAAGGTAGACGAACACGGGGTGTGTAGGGCTGGGTCCACCGGGACCTTCGCACCCCGTGAGGTCTGGCGGTGCCTTCATTTCCTGCTGGGGCTCC
>RJWM01022995.1:0-33820 GCA_004363535.1 Dasyprocta punctata | reverse complement strand
AGGACTTCTATCTAAAACATATAAAGAATTAAAAGAAATCAGGCCCCTAAAATTCAAGGACCCAATCCAAAAATGGGCATCTGAGATGAATATACACTTCTCAGAGAAAGAAATACAAATGGCAAATAAATATATGAAAAAATGTTCAACATCAATGGTCATTCGGGAAATGCAAATTAAAACAATGCTGAGATTCCATCTCACTCCAGAAAGAATGGCCAAGATTAAAAAATCAACCAACAGCAAATTCTGGAGGGGCTGTGGGGAAAAAGGAACTCTTCTCCACTGTTGGTGGGAGTGTAGACTGGTGCAGCCACTGTGGAAGTCAGTGTGGATATTCCTCAAGAAGCTGGGATTAGAGATCCCATTCAACCCAGCTATCCCACTTCTGGGCATTTTCCCAGAAGACCTAAAAACATCATACCACAATGATATCTGTGCACCTATGTTTATAGCAACCCAATTTGTAATAGCCAGATCTTGGAAACAACCCAAGTACCCATCAATCAAAGAATGGATAAAAAAGATGTGGTATTTTTATACAATGGAGTACTACTCAGCTATTAAGAAAGATTGCATTGAGACTTTTGTAAGTAAATGGTCATGACTTGAGACCTTACTCGTAAGTGAAATAAATCAAACCCACATGTGTAAATACCGTATTGTCTCCCTAGTGTAAGAAATGGAAAAGTATATATGCTCCAAAATCTATGATAAATACTACATATGGGTAAAAAACAGCTCAAAGAGCAAAAGTAACTGGAAAGGGAAAAGGCAGAAAGAGAAAAGGGAAGAGGATGATATAAACCTGTATATATGTATATGTAAGATAACTAAAATGAACACACTGTTGAATCTATTCGTTATTGAGAAAGAACAATTAATACTCATGATTAGATCAATTTTACATGTCTATATCTGTTAATGTAAGTAACCATTTTAAAGATAACGATATGCAATATTGCAACCATTGTCAAGTTTCTATCATCCGATTTTGTAAACCTGCAATGTTACTGTTGTGTATTTACTCTAGTCGTTTATTTGTCTCTTTTGCTTGTTGTCTTTGTTTTATATGTCTTTTTTTTCTGTTTTTTCTTCGCTTAAATAAAAAAAATGTATGGTTTTTAAAGCACAGTTTTTATTTTTATTTTTTAAAAATTTTAATAGCACATAATTGCAGTAAATAATGATTGCATTTGTCATTGGAATTTGGTACTCATACATAACATATCTTAATTCTTTTTTAATTCTTTTTCCTCTCCCTTCCTTCCATTCTGTGTATGATTATAATTTCATAAAATTATTTGTGACCTCTTTATGCCCCAGTACGTAATATATCTTTCTGAACATTCTATATGAGCTTGAAAAGAATACATGTTTCTCAATTGTTGGATGGAATCTTTTCTAAATATTAACTAACATTGATCCAAGTATTATTCAGCTGATCTAAATGCTTACTGTGAATGCTAGTTCTATCCATTGTTTATGGGTAGGATTGGAAATTTGAATTATTGTTTTGTATTCCACCAATTCTGTTACTTTCCTTTTTATGTACTTCAAAATTTTATTATTAGGTGTATATACATTTAAAGTTGATATCTTCTTGATGAATTGTCCTTTCTATATTTAGGTAATGATTTTCATTATGATATTACAATTCATCCGGTAACCTCACATTCTTGCTATTAATATGTGCTCTTTAATTTGCTTAGGCCTAGCATTTGAATGGTACATCATCTTTCCTTCCTTTATAAAGCATCATTTTTATAAACTTTATAAGGTATCATTTCCTTTGAACAAAAGGAATACTCCTGCACATTGTCTGTATTATGTGTTGTTTTAATTTATTAGAAAATCCTTTATATGTTTTTATATTGAAAAATGTTTCCATATATTTATTTTTTTGTATATATTTAAAATTATAGATTTTTTTGCTGCCTTGTTTAGCATATTAAAGATATGACAGTGTCTTCCATTTCTTCTTTTATTTTTAAATGCATTATACATTTTTTCCTCCTCTGGAAACTTTTAATATTTTTAACTTACTGTTTTAAGTAACTTGATTTTTCTATTCTTTTAGACATGCAACTTACTTCTGTACTGACCTTGCAAGCCACACAGTTCCTTATATCCTATTTCTTCATAGTATTAAAGTCCATCAGTGTATTTTTTTTATTTATCCCCTTTCTTTTATACTCCATTTTGGTTTCCAATTATACATATTTCAAATTGCTTGACCCAATCCTAAATTTATTTTGCATGTACTTATTTTCCATATATTTTCTTTATTTCAATTTAGTTAATATTTACTGAGGTCTTAGTTACTTTTCATTTGTTGCTGAGATAGAATACCTGATGCTCAAAGTTAGGGAAGGAAAGGTTTGTTTCTTACAGCTCTTGGGATTTTCAGTCCATCCTCAGTTGACTCCAAGGAAGCATGGGGTAGCAGGGCTGCCAGTTATGGCAGCCACCAAACAGCAAGGCATGCGAACCCAGCAAGAGAGATAGAGAGCGGTCCTCCTGCCCTTATTCTGTATGTCAGCTCCAGCCCTGGGTGGGTGCAGCACTCACATGGCCAATCCCAGTGCTAGACAACAAATCAATCACAAACACCAGACTCAGAACCATCCAAATTACATGAGGCCTTGGGGGGATGCAGGATCAGACCAACACAACTGACAACATTCAAATTCTGTGATGTTGTATTTTATGGTATTTAGTTTAGTTTTTCATTTATTTTAGCTTTTGAATTAATAATATTTTATGACTTCTAAATCCCTCTTGAACTTTCTAGTATGTTTTTTTAAATGCAAATATTTTCCTGTAAGTTAAAAATTCGTATTTTTCATTGTTATTTTAAAATCCTATTTTCTAAGTCCAACATCTGTGTGTTTCAATTTATTTTTCTTTTTATATCTTTTTATAACTGTGTGTCTTATTGTCCATTTTTCACAAGTGTTTTAACTTTGGTTATATTCAGTAGCATTGTGAGTTCTGGTTTTTATTATTTTTCACTGAAAAATGTTAGATGTTGTTGAAACAGTGTAGCAGTTTCTGATCTAATCACTTTGATTTTGAAGAGTCTTAGTTTCAAGGGTTTTTTAATATTGCTCTAGTGTTTGTCTCAGTTCTGGGACATCATCTTTCTCTTTCAATTTTTTTCATAGAAGTGACACAATCAAATTAAATACATCATTTCACATTGGTGAGCTGTTGACATTTCTACTAAATGTTTTGATTCTTTTTATCAACTTGGCTTCTTGGATTCTTATCCCACAGATGTATATTTCTATATTAGAGTTTGAGGAAAGTGTAAAGGACAAGTTGCACCTTTCCCTCTGTGACTTTGTCATCATTTAGATTCTCACCCATTATTTTTATGTGCTCCAGTAGTTGTTAATTCCAAGCTTAGGTCCTCTAAATCAATAAGTAACCTCCTTTAACTTGTTTTGAAACAAAAAAGTTTTCACAAAGGTTGATCTCACCTAAGGCAATTAGTTTTATTCACAAACAAGTTCCCTCAATTTCTACTTTCTTCAGTAATTCTCCCCACTCTGAAGAATCTCCTGGATCAGCGACTGTCAAATAATCATGCATGCCTAGAAAGAGGTAATGAATCATGTCTTTAATGTGTCTGAAAAACCAGAACATTATTGGTCTTAACTCTCATTCCACAAACTCATTGATTCCATAGGTTCTTTAAGAAAGACATATATCTTTGATCAAATTGTATTTACTATGTATGTCTCTTGTTAACAAATAAGAACACATACAAATATATTGTGTATCTAATGTTACCTTATGAATACCAAAATAAAGTTTATCATTGAACTCACACAAGATAATATTTTAACATCACTATTAATACAAAAAAATTCTCTAAGTAGAGAAATTAGTACTGTTTTGATACTGAAAAATCAACTGTGGAAATGTAATGTCACGATCGAAGTTGTATGACAGCTGATGTCTATAATCTCCAATGACAGCTTCTTTAAATAAGAAAGCATAATTCTCCAATTGATTTTCTTTTAAGCAAATTTGAATACATACAATAAAGTTAAACTATAAGAATTTTTAAAATTTTGTAAGAATTTTTTACTTGGAATGTGTGATTTTACCAATAAAATGCGAGGAATGCGAAGCACAGCAATGTGAGCCTGTAGTTATATCTACATGGAAGGCTGAAGCAGAAGAATTGCTTAAGCCCCGAAGTTTGAGGCCAGTCTGTGTAATATAGAAAGACCTTGTCCAAGACAAAAATGAGAAAAAAATAAAAATAAAAACCTAGAAAAAATAGAGACTACCACAAGTTTATTAACATATCATTGCATCAACTGTATCTCCCTCTTCTGTCATGGAGGTTTATACGATCCTAATTTTGAAAGTTGAAGAAAACAGGATATTACATGATTATCTCTGCTCCCAACAGTAAGAAATCAAAGCTCCTCACCCATCCCAGAACAGACAACAAGAGATACCCAATTTCCCTTTGAAATGTCTTTCAAACTTGAATGTCTTATCCATTTCTGCTTGCTATTTATTTAATTTATCCTGGAAATGGAAGGATTATAACACTTTAATTTTTTCATCTAATGTACATCTTGCTTTCCCTACAATTCTTTTGAAAGAACTCTCAAAACTGCTTCCAAATCAATGTTTTAAAGCTCAAAACGAAGTGTAATTCACTGCTTTGATGTACATGTGGCCTTCCACAAATTTCTATTTTGAAATCCTAAGGTATTAAGAGATGGTACCTTATGGAAAGTACTTAGGTCATAGCAATGGGTCTTCATTACTAAGATTCATTCCCTGTGATAGAGACTGAGTAAAGCTAACTGGTTTATTTTACTATATGAAGGCACAATTAGAAAGTGCTGTGAACCAGGAAGCATGCCTTCACTAGATAAAGAATTTCACAGGGGACATGATTTCCCAACTTTTAAAGCTATGAGAAATAAAATTTCTGATGTGTTTATAAGTTACCCCAATTTGTGACATTTTGCACTCCTGGGAAGAGTGATTTAAGACATTCTTCTTCCTGCATATGTGTAATAGTAAACTTCTTCACACTTAGTTGTGTCCATCAGTAAACACATACCACTGAGAAACCTGTATCTTCCTCGTCAGCTGCTACCTCTTGGCCACTGCTGTCTCCCACACTCTGCTCCAGTACTTCAAATTTCCCATGTGAAATACAACACGTTTTGGGAATATTAATAATTGTCATTTTATTACTCTGAACAATAACACTCTTTTAGACATTATTTTTCTATTTATGCTAACAGCGATTTAAACTGATTCACTAAATCACTTTAGTTACCTACTTTGTAAAACATGTATTCAAAGAAAACAATTCCTTAAAGTAACTGATAATGTACAGATTAAAATTTTATAATCTTTGAAGTTTACTTTTGTTTCCATCTTAATTAAAATGTCAATTAAATGGTTAGTTGAAAAATATACTCCATTTTGGGTAATGGACTTTGAAACTTTGGTTATTTACACTCATATTATTATTTAAGGTTTTCTAATTTATATTTGGCATTGAGATAAATATGATATATACTTTTGATGAATGTTCACTTTTTGATCAATAACATTTATTGAATGCCTATTAAGTGCATAAGTCCTGACAATGTAAATTAACAAATAAGAAACTATCTTCAGAGAAGTTTGAATGAGGAGCAAAACAATATATATATATATATATATATATATATATATATATATATATATATAGTGAGAGAGAGAGAGAGAGAGAGAGAGTAATAAGACATGATTAAAAACATATCACAGTCATTTAATATAAAAGATTTTGGTTTATTAATAGATTAAATAAAAGAATTCTTAAAGTTGGTGTCTTGGATGTTCGTGATGAATAGTAGGCATAAAATTGATGAAGAAAATAAAATATCAAATATTTTCTAAGTGCTATTTTACTCTGTGAAATTTAGCATATGATGGATATTATGTAGGCTCAATCTAAATACTTCCTATCTTCAACTCTAAAAGTCTATTTCATCAAATAAATTGAAAATAATTCTTAAGAGGCAGCCTGCAGCAGTCCAATAATATCCTCTCATTAGGTGTAATGAAATGGAAACAGGGTGAGTTTTGGGCTATAAATGTCTTTTATCTTTTCATGCCCCAAATCAGATGTAATTAACAAGTACTGACTGAAGCTTTCTTAGACATCAAGCTATTTATTTATTTATTTATTTATTTATTTATTTATTTATTCTACTTCAAGTTTAGAGTCAAGGATTTCCTCTTTAGGCAGCCCTGATTTTATGTCAAATTCCCAGCTTCCTTCTCAAACAATGTTAAAATACCAGTTTTAGTTTTACACTTATCTTGATAACTGCTATCCCTTCCACTTTATTCTATGATGGCAATTTATATATCCTTCAATTATTTCCATAATATTTTCATCTTGTGATTTTTATTTTAGGCTAAGAGATAGAAATACAGAGACACAGTTGGGAGACTACCCTCTGCATGCTCTCACTGTGGAAAGAACTGAGTGATTTTATCCTTTCTTCATTCTGCAAAGATTTCCCTGTATCATCCCAATTAATGCAGATATTCTAGAATGAAACAGCACTTTCAATTTTTAGGAATATATTCTGAAGCATGACCATTCTTATCCAGAAATACTGATGATAAAAGAAGACTTCAAGTCATTTCTAGTTTATAATCAAATATTAAATAATATCTTTTTAATACAGCTGACTAGATAACATGAGCAATCTTCCTTATGAAAAGAAAAATGTGTAAAATATTAAAAGAACTATCATAGCACTGAGAAATTTGCAGAGATCTGTTGGATGAGAAAATAGTAAATGACACAGAAATAGTAAGCTTCTATCCTGAGACCATCTTCTCTCTTTTTTTTTTTAGGACAGCATCATATTTCTGTACTCTGGAATCTACATCTGTTCTGATATCCACTTGGATAGCTGCACAGGTCACAGGTAATAAAACCTAGAGTTATACCAAAGGGAAGTGCTACAAAAAATCCCTGAGTGAAGCAACGACTTACATGATTTACATATTTCTTGTAAGACATATGTAATGGTTTTGACCTAAATGGCTCCCATAGCCTCATGTTTTGAGGAAGGAATTGGATTTTGGGTGCATTGTAGCTGACTTGGGGTCTGATGAGGAGAGCCAGGTCACTATAGGTATGAACCAGAACAGTGTATCATCTCTCTGACTCCCTCTTGACTCTGCTTCCCAGCCACAATGAGGCCAGCAGATTTTGCTGTTCACTTCTGGCATGTCACCCTGTCTTGGAGTCTGCTCACTGTGAACTGAAACATGAGACAAAACAAACCTCATGTTTCTTGTCTCAGGTATCAGGTATTTTGTCCTAGTGAAGAGAGAAGTGACTAAAACAACGTAAAGTACTAAATAGGTGATACAGGACTGGAGACTTAGCTCAACAGCACAAGTGCCTTCCGGACAAGTGCAAGGTCATGAGTTCAAAACCTGGTACAAAAATAAATAAATAAATAAATAAATGAAAACAAAACAAAAACTTATATTAGGTGTTATATATCAATCACGCTAAGTTAGAACCAGAATGCTGTCCATTTAGAGTTTTTAATTCTGAATTCATGGTACCTACATGGTTTTAAAATGGTATGGTAAAAAATTTAAATAAGTTATCTTTACCACTTGAATAAAAGAGTTGGAAATACTAGTAGGTAATCTGTCAAAGCAATGAAAATATTTTGTGGAAGATGCAGCTTGAATCAAACTCTCCTTTGGTTTCTAGATTTAGAAATTTTAGAGAGAAAAGTAAAATTTCCATAACAAACCAAAGGAAAATTAGAAATCAAAAGAAAAAAATGAAAATACAATTAGATTTTTGAATTTTTAAGAGCAGGACATAGAACGTTTAAGGATATAACAGGTGTTAAATTTAAAGAAATACAAAAACATGCTAGAAGTGTATTCAAGAAACGAAAGTCAGAAAAAGATGAAGCAGATTTAAGAAAAACTGAATAGAAATTCTTAAGAAAAATCAAAATAATTAAACTTGGAAACTAAGAGAATTTAAGTAGTGGATTACAAGCACATATACACACAGATTTGAATATATTGTTTTTCTCAAAAAATGCAGAAATAGAAAAAATATATAAAAAATGTGAGGGAGCTTAGAAAAGATCTACCAATTTTTCTAACAGAAAATAAAAGAACTTGGAAGCATTCAGATACTGAAGCTAAAATAACTACTGATTTCCTAGAATTGGTAAAAAACTGTCAATCTTTGGACCTTGAGAACTGAATGGATACAAACAATGTAAAGAAACACAACCCACACTTAGCTACATGGTACTAAAACCACAAAATTCAAAGAAAAAAATAAAAAGAAGTGAAGGAAAAGAAGGCGGGAAAGAAGGAGAGAGGGAGGCAAAAGGAGGGAGAGGAAGGGAAGGAAGAAAGAAGGAAAGAAAAAGGAAGGAAGGGAGGGAGGAAGGAAGGAAGGAAAAGATGGAGGGAAGGAGTGGGAGAAAGGGAGAAAGAAGAGAGAAGAGGGAGGAAAAAGAGAAGTAGAGAACTATCCAAAGAAAAACAGATTGACTGGCATCTAACTGATAAACAGTAAAATCAGAAGCTCCAATACCTTAGAATAGTAGCCCTCAGGTTATCAGAAAATATAAAACATAGTTCTGTATATTAAAATATGGTATAACAGGAAGAAATATAAAATAGACTGTTTTTAGTGCCCAGAAACAGAGAGTTTCTCTCTAATTTACCCTGTCTATAAAGATTTGTGTTAAGGAAAATTATTGAACCTTAAAATAAGAAATAATAGAGTTGGGAAAACATTTGTGGAACACTATTGTGTGTAAAATGATTAATATTCAATAATTCTCAATTTATATTCCAATACTTCTTTGGTGATTAGTCAGGCAGTTTTTAGCTAGGAAAATTGAACCATCCCACCAATTTTTTGAGGAATGTATTATTAAAACCTGTGTTACAGGTAAGTAATGGAGAAATAGAGGGGTTAATGAGTGGCACAATGTACCATAACAACTAAGCAGTAGGACAAAGTCACGAACAGAGTCTGGCTCTAGCATCTGTTCTCTTGACTATCAAGTTTACTGGTCTGCTATTCTAGGGAGGCACAAATATCTAGCAATAAACTCTCAACTACTGCAGCTACAACTGACAAAATATCTTCTTATCAGTATCTATACAATCCTGTTTTAATGCTTTAAAGAAATGAAGAAGGTACTGCTTCACATACATGACATCTGTACCTTTTTAAAAAACTCACCATATTCATAACATGTCTCATAATGAAACTCCTTGTCAAGTAAAACCTGTGGTTGCTCTTAAATCTCATAAGGTGAAGGGTAATGGACCTGATGATTTAAAATAAAAGAATCATTTTGTTTTATCCCATTTAAACAAGGTGTGAAGGAACAACTCAATAGATTATATACTGATTTCTGGTTAGCAGGTTCACTGCGCACTGGTTAGTAAATTTGGTGGGATGTGACATTCGTGCACAAAATTTACACAAAATGCTGTCGTTTTTTATTGATAGGTGGCAAGTGGTAAAAGAAGCCTCAGATTCACTGCAAGCTGATCGCTCAGTGCTCAGGATAATTGCCTTGTGTGGATTAAATATCATCTCGATGTCCTCACAGTTAAATATCATCTCTGTGTACATAAGAAAGAAGCCTGTTCTGTGCGTTATTGCTCAGGGTCAAGAGGACAGGCACGATGAAAGTACTGAAGAATGTCACGCTAGGGCTGACGACTGGTCAGAGCCTGGGCAGTCATGGCCGGTTTCTTCCAGTCTCCGGATGAAATGTTCCAGCACATTATGCCATTATTGCAGAGAACTATAGGTGAGAAAATGGGTGCATTTGGGCGGCCTAAGCCTACCTAGAAGAATGTCCTGCTATTGCTAAAGTCACCAGCTGAGCTTTAATAATATCTAGATAGTATTATAAATCCATACAGGTAAGAAAGTATTTTCCCTTCTCTTTCATACGCAAATAACACATGGAGTAGTAGTATTCCAGGAAGAAAAGTTTCTATGCACTAATGACAAGTAGCTGCAAAATGTAAAAGTCCAAGTTGGTCAGTAACATTTCCTTGAAAATGGAAAGCATTCTTGCCCACAGATCAGAGAAAATGTATGAAAATGTACCAAGCCAAAAAATCCAAGTGTAAAGATTCAGAAATAGTAACACATTATTCCATTTAGAACGTTGTGAATTTGTAGTTCTGTTATTTTTTTTGTCATGAACCTCACGAGGTTTAACTGACCTTAACAGGCAAGTTTAGGAATAGTCTCAGACTCAAACAGACTGACTATCGAGATAACTCTTTCTGGATAGAATCAATACTATAGATTAATATTATTTACAGTATTTGAAAAAATGTTGCTACAGCACTATAAAGACTTAAACAATTAGAACAGACTCTGAAATGGTCTAGCATTTACCAACTGCTTCCTTAAAGAAATTGTTGTTAGAGATTAAAGATACTTTGCTTTTACATTTTCTTGGATTCCAATACCATCATTATATCAAGTAGGAACATCACAGAACAAAGTAAATGGCCTGTGCTATCTCTGCCCTGCACAGATTTGCCTTCATTGAACTATGATTTAATGTGATGCCCTCTGCTTGGGTAACTTGCCTGAAGTGCCTGAGCATGATTAGATTGTGCTCCCCACAGACACAGAAACTGCAGGTAGAGTATGAAATTTGTTTTCCTGAGGGGTAAATCTTGAAACTAGATGCTGGTTTTTTTCTTCCATAATCCAAGATGTAACACAAATCTCATCTGGATTCTGTAACAAACATTTTAAATGTTAGTTCACATGTATATATAGTGTATCTGCACATATGTTTGAAAACACGTTATAGTAGATATCACGCCTTTATCCTTTACTCTGAATAACTACTATGAAGATAACAATATGCAATGCATTAACTATTGTATCTGTCCCACTAACCTGTCTTGAAACTTGGTTTCATTGTTTATCTTTTTCCCTCTCTAAAAGAAAAAAAGAAAAAAAGAATATCTCTTACTTTGCTGTGTGTTAGTTTGCCATTAATACTCATGATATCACAATGATAATGAAATACTTTGATGATATGTATCTTAGTGTTATTTTTAAAGTATAGCCTAGAATCATAGTAATAATGATGACTTGTGGATTTGCAATAGAAATTCCATTTTAGACTAAGCTAGTGGCTATAATGGATTAAAAACTGGTGGTCAACTTAGCACCAACTGAATTACATCAGCATGGTGTTGAGTAAAGATGGTCCACCTGAAGAAAGTTACCAGCATAGAGATGTGGAGAAAAAGAATGAGGCATTGTAGTTTCTTTCAAGAGTTGCTGTTTCAAGTCAGTGGTTCTCCCGGAGGTGCTTGTCATTCTGGCTTCCCCAGTATGGATTCGGCCATTATCATCGGAGGAGCTCGGGACCTCATCAATGAGAGTGGCTGTGGTTCACCTTGGGGGAGCTCTGCTCCTCACACTGAACATCACTTCCTGGCTCCAGAGGGGAAGATGTGTGCCGGAGAAGCTTGTCACGCTGGGCTTCCTCACCTGTACTAGACTATTGTCATCATCGGAGGAGCACGGGACTTCGTTGCTACTGAGGATGGCTGTGGTGCTCTTCAGGGCAGCTCTGCTCCTCATTTTGAGCATAATTTCTTGGCTCCCATGTAGAACCCACAACCCACTGCACAGCTCCTTCACCCAGCTGGCATAGACTTTCTAGTTCCACCACTGACCTTTGGCCTTCCCGGTACAGAACCGTAAAATAGACTGGCGTGAGTTCTAATTGTGGGCTCTTAGATTTCCAGATGGATTTGTGGGAGACATTTTCATGCATTTTAGGTCTTTAGACTCTTGCAGGACATTGATGTGGGATCCAGGCCATTGCCTGAATATCCTGGGTCTTTAGTGTTGTGGACAGATTTTCCTGCACTTTCTTATGTTTAACTTTGGATGACCATCATAAAACAGTATTACAAATTCTGTGTCCTGTATGCAGTTGTTTTTCCTGTAACCCCTGACTACAACAGTGGCTAAGTGAGAAAAAATTAAAATGTAAAGCTTTTTGTAACTCTTACTCACTTCAGAGGAAAAGGAGAAAATAAATTAAGTGAGACCATTTTTTGAGAGTAGTATGCAATGCTTAAACATAAAACATATTTTGAAGAATTTATTCATAATGTTAGAAAGAGGAAAGAGTAAGAAAGAAGAGGAAAGCGTAAAGAGAAAGAAAAAAGAGGATTCAATATTGCTAATATAAGTGATAAATAGAACACCTTAGATTCACAACCAAAATATTCATAACTTAAAAAATTCTGATGATATTAGATTGGAAGGTACCAACATAGATATATAGAGCCTGTAAAATTAAGGTTTTGCTGTGCCACACAGACCTTGCTGAATTTTGTTTAAAAGATAAATGACTATGTGCTCTTTGAGGTCCACATGACCACTTAGAGGGTTAGTTAGCATTCAAAAACTACCTAGAGAAATTTTATTGGTCACATCCCTCCTCATCTCACTCCTCTTATTTCCACAAATGATAGAGGGAAATAATTTTACTACCTCTGGTGTAGAACCCTACTACCTACACTTTCAATGGTATATTCAGATAATTCTGTTGTGGGTGGCTCAATGGTTTGAGAAATGATGGGATTAGTTTCATAATCATCGAGAAAATACTTGCATTTTAAACTTTCTAATGACAGTGAAATAAAATGCAAATGCTAATTTATGTGTAAAAACATTGAAGACACATTTTTGGCTTGTTTCTAAGGAAGCATAGTACAGTGCTTCAGGGAATGAGTCTGCCAATTAAAAGACAGAGGATCCAATTGCTAGCATGTCCTGACTGCATGAATCTGAGAGTGTCATTTCAACACTTTGATCTCTAACTTCCACTTCATGAAATATATTACTACTGTTTAAAGCACTGTACCTTGAAAATCAGAAGAATTAGAAAAATAGAAAACACCAAGCATCAACTTTGACACTTTTAAATATTACTGTTTTCTATTCATCTTAATTTTATCTTACTTGTAAATCATTTCAAATGGTATAAAGTAAATTACAAGTTACTAAAGTGGGTCAGCATTATGAAGTTGATAATTACTTGATGATATAAATTTCTTGATAATTATTCAATGAGATAAATTTAATTCTAAAGATTGTCAACATATGTGGTGCAGTAGAAATTATTCTAAACAAGATAATGCAAATGATGAAGCTTATCACTATACATCACAAAATCATTAAATTATATATCCTAATATCATCATCCTAATGACATTAAAGGGCCTATGATATAGTTAAACTTTAAAAATACTTAGAACCAGAACTTGAAAAAAGTTTGATTTTCCTTGAAGAAAACAAAATAAAATAAAGATCTAGTCTTTGTGGCAGTAAGCTATTAACAGAGAAAATAATACTGTGAATGGAGAGGAATAAGAATGATCATGAGGCTGTCTACTATGTGTAGAGTCAGTGTCCACTGGCAGTTTAATTATCAATATGACAAACAGCAAAAGGAACACTCCCATACACAGACAGACAGACAGACACACAACACAAAGATGTTGCTGCATTTGACCATCATTAATATTTTGACCCACACTGAGAGTGCTCTGTCAAGAAACTTCTACATGTTGCAGTAGATTTCAAACATTTTGCCACATAAACTGACTTTATTATGGCAATAAAGTTGAGTTTGTGGTAATTTGGTTGTTAAGTGTGATGTTTCATCAGAATTGTGACTACTTTTTGTCTCTTAAATGAAACTATGCACATTAGGGCTTAAGTGAAAATTCAAGAGTAAGCCTGCACAGGATTATATTATGGGCAGACTACAGAATTGCTTTTAGCACTAAATATTTTTAAATACTTTTAAACTTTGATTTTACTTTCTTGTCTCTTTGATACAGATGCTATGAAGACGAGAAAGATTTCCCTGCTCTCCTCTTGCAAACTTGAAGAGGCCTAAAATAGAATAATTGTGTACTAGTACAAAGCCTCATCATCAACTCATGCAGTAACTTTGTGAGGATACAAAAAAGATTCTCCCCCGCATACCGTCACGTCCCATTTGCCAGATTTGGCAAGTGGTGTATGGGACAGATTCATCCTTGTCTTTCCCTTTGGTGGAGTGTCCTTGCACAGTATTCAGCATACACAGTAGTGTTGGTCTGCCAAGCCTGGGTGGCCCAAAGGAGGACATCACTGACCTAATTTCCCTACTGCTGTTTGATCTGAATGGGTCTGTACATCAATACTTCCTTAGGGTTTTGTGTGTCCCAGGTGCATGCTTGGTTGAGCAGGGACAGTGTTGGACCTGACTTTCTGCGGTCTTTCCATTGCAAAGCTTCCAGTTCTCACAGCTGCCTTGGACCACAGCTTGCCTTGTGAGGTTTCTGGAACATTTATGTGTTGGGGAGATCAAAACTGTGTTTTTATGCCAGCTGGAGGACTTTTTTGGAGGATAAAAATTCCCAAAGCTCATAAATATAAGCAGCTTTTAGGCATGCAAAAGAGCTTATAAATTTTAGGTTCAATTCCCTCTCTACTATAGTCTTCACTAGTTGAAGTCACTTAACTTTTGTGTTTGTTTACTCTCAGTGTTTTCTGTTTAGTGGAGATAGTTTGAATACAAATATTAGGAGATGGAGGAGCTCAATGATTTCTAGATGACTATTTCAATATTAACATTGAATTACATATATTCTTCTCATCTGTTCAGAATAAGACCAACAGGGTGGCTTGTGTAGTAAAAAATTAGCTCAGCAGGTTTAGAACACTCAAACCCTGCACATTCCACAGGAAGGAGTGGCCCTAATTGACTTTTAGGAGATAATCTCTAAAACTTTGAATATGCTGCCCAATAGAAGTGTATTTGTATATCTGGGATCACTGGGCCGTGTCACCTACTTTATACTTACAATCCAGTTAAAACAGGGAATTTGAGTTATACTGGGTCAGTTTGATATCTGGATCAGCTAAAAAAAAAGAGAGTGGCTGAGTCAACCTGTAAATTGCTCCATGTCTACACGGCAGATTCGCAGTAAAACTCAGGAGAGCAAAGCTCAAGTAAGCTTCCCAGATTAGCATTACTCCACAGGTACTTTCCGCATCATTGCTAGGAGGATTAACTGGTGTTCCTACAGCTTCACTGGAAGCTGATAACTAAAAGCCCTGGACTCTGCTTTATGTGCCTTGTATTTTTTGCTGATATCGTTATGTATTGTTTTGCTATAATGAGTTGTAAGAATGAGTGTGACAACATTTCTGAACTCTGTGAGTCCTTCTATGGAGTCATAGGGACCAACTACACAGTGATAAAAGCTACAGAGGATGCTCTTGGGAAACCTTAGTACAGTAACAAAGAATGTTTCATTTAAACTGTATTTAAAGAAATTCAAATAAAACAAGCTTACAATGTAAACAGGTAAAAATAGAAAGAGTGATTATAGCCAAAGTTGGAAAATTAAACTTGGTTGGGAATGTTAATTCTTACAGTTTTTTTGAGCACTGCTTTTGTCAGTTCCTTAACAATTTAGAATTCACACGTTATTCGTCTGACAATTACTGAGCACAGAAATGGATATTTATTTTAGTATACAATAAAAGTTTGGAAGCAAACCAAATATCTCTTTATAAATAAATAAATGAGGTGAGTGTGTACTACAGGAATGTCATATAGTTGTTAAAATAAAGTTAGATATCTATGAATGGATGGAAAATCATGAAAAGTAATGTTTCATAACATTTTATGTGCTTAACCATATTTGTGCTTAAAAAGTGCTATTTTTGTCTCCCATATATACACAAATGTCTTCTCAAACATCTGTACATTTACATAGGTACATACAGGGTATGACTAGAAAAGATGAAAAATTCATATTATGAGCAGAAGTGCTCTCTGATAGAAAAGTGAGATTGATAGGAAAATTTTCACTTTTTCTTTTATGTTGTTGATTCATAAGTTATTGCACATATTAGTTTTAAAATGGAAACATGTAAATTAAAATGTGGAATTTTAGGGAGGATAACTGAAAGAAGAGTACACTACCTGTTGTATTTCAACAATATGTAAGTGTACCCAGGGTAAGTGTAGCCCTTGCCCGTAGATGGCCACTGGGCTTCTGTGGCATGAAAAATAGGGCATGAGCAGGCTTCCACTGCTTCTCTTGGCATAGTTAATTTTTTTCTTTCTAGATTTTGTCTATATGCGAATGATGGCATTAGCTTAACTTTCTAGATCTAATTTTATGTAGTTCTATAATGTTCATTGTTGTGTATTCACCTGAGTACTGCATGGAAATTAAATATACATGCAACTAATTATCAAAGTTAGAATCCACATACAAGAGCAGGCCATATGTTTCCCTAAAGGAGTTGGACTTTGAAACAGAGGCCAGATCCTGCAGTTTTTCTGAAGGCAGAAGTTGTATAATTTGTTTATCTAAAATATAAAATTAGGTGCTTTCTGCTTTCAAGTTTCTTGCCTTGTGACTTACTTACATGATGGAAGGGGTGGGAGTTGCTTCAGCTTTTATTTTTGTCATATGCAGTGAAAAAAAATGTTATCTAATATAACTTCTTGTCCCTATCTGGTCACACTTTCTCCTCCATGCTGAACAAAATTTTATATTAACCCAAATTACTTATTGAAGAGCATGGCAAATATGGCAGATTTGTTTAGGTCAAGACGTGGTGATAATGCAGTGTACATTTCAGAAGCAACTTCTATTTGTAAAAAACATTACTTTTTCCAAGTTAATGAATTTCTAGTGGTGCAATTTTGGGTACAATGGCACATGGGGCAAGGGGAGGTGGAGGTTCATACTCTCTATGTAATCACATAGATATCTGAGTTTTGTGACCATACAAGAGACTAAATTTGATAGATTAGTAACATGAGGCTTATGGTTCCTCATAAAGGTGTTGTGCTTGTTCAATATTATTCATTGTTCCAATAATTTTATTTTGTTTCCCAGGAAAATAAACAAGCATACTTTTTGAGTGCTTTTGGATTCAAATTTCAATGCTTTCGTATTGAGAAGTGAAATCATCAAAATCTTATAAGCATTAAGAAACTGCTCATTCTATTTCTTTAAATTGAGATCATTAAACTAAAATTACACTGTTAGCCTTTATTCCACTTAAGAGATTCTATAATTAAAATAATGTTCCCATTTAAAATATAGACTCATAACTCACAAGAAGACATTATTGCCTATCCAAATGTTGCAAAATGTAAACAAATTTCCACTGGAATGCCCACACATTAAAAAGGAAATTTCCTTTATTGTTTTGTGTGCTGCTAAGTAGTTAATAATAAGATTTAATTAGATAATTTAACATTGTTAATGTATTAGATAACAGAGACAATCCAGATAGATCAAATAAGAGCTTATCTTTACATACTGTAAATGTTGGGGCTATTTTAGTTACATTTTAGGTGTGGGCATCTTTATTTTGTATTCATTAAAAAGGGTATCTGAGTAACGAAACATATTTTTAAATAAAAAAGTATTAATATATATGCATAATGTGTGTACACATACATTACAAATTATATATAAAATGGCTGCATGTCATTTATATAACATGTGATACATAGCACATATAATTATGTGCATATGTATCCTTATTATGTATATGTACAATACATTTTTGTTCTATTACCTAGGGACTAGACTGATTACTAATGAAAACTTACCTAGACCTTAGTTTTCTCATTTCCATATTGGAGGTAATAGCAATTCTCATAAATCATTCATGATAGAGGTCAAGCCGAATCAGAAATACAAAAGTATCTGAGATTGATGTTAATCAATAAACTTTTTATTATGTATTGGCAATTTCAGTGCCACAAAACTACCTTTTTTAAATTTTTATTTGTCTTTTCACACTGCTATTTTGCTTAGACTATCTAAAGTAGAGAATTGAAGCTACTACCAGGCATTCAATGTAAGACATTCAAAGAACACCACTATTACGTGTGTAGACTGTGTACCTTCAAATTTTGTTGTATCATCTCAGAGCCACTGAACCAAGTATAACTTCTTCATGCAGAAGACTGGCTACAGCTCTTAAAGACAGAAAGTCAGAAGAAATAACCAGAATTCAATTCAAAAGAATGTTACTGCAATACCTAATTCTCCCTAGTTCTTGGTAGGTAGTGGCACCTAAAACAGTTTTTGCCTCATTAAGCTGATCTTTTTGGTAATTAACAATGAATTATGTTACATTATCTAGACTGATCTGACCCTTGGAAACATGTATTATGTTTTTTTACATATTTTCTAAATTTAGTTTTATGTAAATATCCAATTGGTCTACAACTGAACAATTTGAGAAAAATTTTTCTTTTTAACAATTATAGAGTAAAATAGCAGTTTTTCTAGAGCATAAGTTTTAAGCGCTAGGGGCAACTGGTGTGATAGTTAAGAAGAGGTTTAATTCTTTGGCTTCTGAAGTCAATCCATTTAAATTATCTCTGAATATTCACACAGCCAATATTGGAAACATACCCCTTTAAAATACTTTTTCTAAATGTGTCATAACAAGAAAAAATTTCTTCAAGGTTTTTTTACTACTTTGTTGTGAATGATAAAATGTAATCACCAAAGAATATAGGACTCTCTCCCTTCTAGGTTTCTTCTATGCATAATACTGAAATTATATCTTGTACTTCAGGCTATCCCTTGTTTCAGATTTAACTGAAATTCACTGGAAATGTAGACTTTATTTTGCATTTGCATATATAGATATCTAGATCAAAAATTATCACTAGTGACTAACTGTTCACTAAAAGTAATATTATAATTCTGACCGTCAGATCCTCAGTAACATAGAGTGTATTCACAAAGTCAGAACAAGCCTGGAAAGTTCCCCATAAAAGCTGGTAGATTTTATTTTGTAAAACACTTTGAATCTCTCCTTAGAGACTCAAATGGTGTTTGATAATTAAACAGTATGTGTAAAATATTAACATTTAATAAGTTTACTTGAAAATTAGGTGGATAAAGTAATAATGCTAAACATGGACGTGTGGGCAGTAATGGAAGAAGCAGAAGAACTATTATATAGGGTAGTGAGGAAAGCTCTTCTTAACAGTTTGACACATTTTAATTTAGAAAGTAATTACATTTTTTTATTGAAAATCAATTTTTTATTGTAAAACAAATGTGTCCAGGCTTCATAGGTGCCTGTTGTTATAAATCCTTCATAAACATATAAAATTGGATTTTGCCAGCTTGACACACACACTTCTGTGTCACACACACACACACCACACACCGACAACACAGTTGTGACACCCTCATTTGCTTTGTTTTGAGTATTCTTTGCAGATCTGGGTGAGATGTCTCACCAGTTTAGACCTCCCTCTTAGTCCACTGCCCACAGGGCTTTCTTTGACAGCTCTGGGTTGCCTTCTGATGCTCCTCTTCACTCCCAGCACAGCTGCGTTCTGCACCTGGTCCATTCTCAGAGCTGATCTCAGCACAGTCCTGGGCCGTGCTGCTCTTCACACTCTTCACCACTTCCTTCAGCCCCTGGCCATGCCACACTGGCTTCTGTGAACTTACTACCAAAACATGGATGGGTGACTCCTTACTCCTAATCGCTTCCACTTCTTCCAAAGGGTATGCTTGTGTTTCTCCTCAAAATTGGATAAAGTATGGAAATATCTCTACCTTCAACCTCCAGGAGGGATTCCTATAGCCATGTCCTTAGTTTCTGAATTACATTAGGAGGACTCTCTGACATCTCCCACTTGCTTTTGGCCCAGAGTTCGCATACAACGGCTGTCCTACAACTGAACCCGTGTCCACTACCCTCCGGCTTTAATCTAATTCACCGTGCTTCGTTCCCGATACTATTAGTTTCTCTTTGTATATGGTACAAATACCTTTTTTCATTTTCAATCCAATTTCTACTTTTCTCTCATCACCATCCAGTTGTAATTTACTAGACATTCTTATGTATTTCTAAGATTGATACGGTGAGAACTTACGAGATATTATCCACTCAGTTTTCAAGTAAAATCATGTATTTATAATGTCTCAGATTTAGCAGAAAGAAGAAAGCATACATAAACTAATATTTCACATATTTCAATTTCAATTCTGGGCCTTAGGAGGGGTTCTGTTTATCATTTCACAATATATCCTCCTAAAAATTTAGATACATGGAAAATTATGAACTTTGTATATAAACTTATTGTTTTTGATAATGTAAAACTAGTCTTTTCTGTAGATGTCAGATGTCAGTGGGTATTTTAATTCTCTAGAAAATGGTAGTAATATACCACATATATTCAATTTCAATGTATGAATTTTTCTTTTCTTTTATTAATATTTTAATAAACTTTAAATATTATTTTATTCTTTTTTTTTTCTGAGACATGGTCATGCTCTGTATTTTAGACTGGCCTTGAAATAAGTATGTAGCCCAGCCTAGCCTCCAACTAACAGCCTTTAGAGAGCTGGGATTATAGGTGTACGCTACTATTTTCAGCCTGTAGAACAATTTTATTATTAGAACAATTTTAGTTTTATTAAATTATAAGAAAACTTATGCAAAAGATTCTAAATATACTCCATACCTAATTTCTTCTATTAATATTTTAGATTACTACAGTATATACTGAGCAATTAATGTATTCATGTTTATCTGTTGTTTACTAAAATTTATCCTTCATTCAGGTTCCTCAGTACGTTTTTTTGTTTTGTTTTTGAGGCAGGGTCTCATTATGCAGTTCAAGCTGGCCTTGAGTTCACTTTGTAGCCCAGGCTGGTCTTGAACTTGCAGTGATCCTCCTGCCTCAGCCACCTGAGTGCTGGGATAACAGGCATGCATGAACAAGCCCAGATCTCAGTACTTTTACTGTCTTTTTTTTTTCTCATATAGGATATCATCTTATAATCAGTTGCCATGTCTATTTCTGTTCCCTTTGGCTACGTGGTCATTTCTGATTCTGAGATTTTCATTATTTTTGACAGTCTTGGTAATTTTGAGATCAGATAATTTATAAAATATCCTTAAATTAGAAACTTCTAAAATTTGTTTTCAAGATTAAAAAGCAGATACGTTTTTCTTTGGGGAGCGGGGGTAGAAGACTACAGAAATAAAATGTCACTCTTACCATATTATATCAAGGACGCATAACATTTATGATATTTACCATTCTAGAGGATACTCTTGATTGTTTGATTTGATTTAGCATCTATGAGCATATTAACTGGTATGTTAACTTTTATTTCTCCCTCTCCATACTATATTTTTCAAAGAACCTCTCTAGACACAGGTTGTTTTTAAGGATTTGAAAATCATACTTAAGTGTAGCTATCTACATAAGTTATTTGATATCTCTGTGATTAGATACCTCCATTTACTTATTAAATCATTTAATATATTGATATAGAATTATAGATACTTGTTTTATGCTGTTATGTTTTCTCCAATATCACTATGTTTGCTACTATTTCTATATCTAATATTGCCCAACATAGATAATTATTACTCAAGTCAAGTTGTTCCCAGCTTTTGCTGTTGAGAGATTGAGAATCCCTTTGGCTTCTGAATTTTTTCTTTTTCTTTTTCTTTTTCTTTTTTTTTGTTTTTTGAGCTGAGAATCTAACCTAATGCTCATACTGGAGCGCTGTCACTGTGCTGTGCCTGAAGTCACTTCTGTGTCTCTTTCATAATCATAATTGCGTGTGAATTTTTTTTCTTGTACCTTCTTATTTTATGGCACAACATAGCAGTACATTTTCACATATTATGTTTCTCTTCCAGTCAGAGACCCTGGCAATTCCTTGAGGAGCCCTGTGTCCTTTTATTAAAAAATTGTTATAAAAACTAACTTTCAGGCACTTGGTGTGCTTGTTGCTACTAGGGTGTAGTTGCATCTAACTCCTCTTAACTTACGGGGCGGAAAGATTTATGTGTCCACTAACTTGTGTATATATATTAGGTGCATACATGCATACATGCAGAGAATCTCTAATGTGAAAGTGTTGAGTAGAATGCATCCCAAAAATCTGAAATTTTTGGAATTTTCCACACCTGACCTCATGTGACAGGTCACGGTCATAATGCAGGTGCACTAAAATAGTGTACAAAATTCCCATCAAGCTATAAGATGCATAAAAAACACAAATAATTTTTATTTACATCCCACCTCCCAGATATTTCATTGTGTATACATATAAGTAGTCTACAAATAAAACAAACAAAAAACCCTGGAATCTAAAACACATTTAGTCTCACCTATTTTGGATAAAAAGAATATTCCACTATATTTAAAGGGGGAATCGTTAGACATTCAAACTTGAAAAATTGTAATGCCTGGAAAGTTTGTAATGCCTCATAAGTTTTTGTTATCTTGCCTTTAAAACTTTCATCCACTAAATTAATCCTTGGATTACTGTATATATTACTAGCAGTATAAACTTAACTCATACCTCTGTGGTAAATAATTTCCTTAGCTCAAACACAATTCTTCTATGCCGTTCTTTCCGTTGTTAGTTTTTCACTCCATTTCCAAAGGCATTTAGGACAGTGCAATTTTTTCCACTTCCTTAAAACTGAGGTTGTTCATATATATGTAACATTTAAAATTTTACTTTTGTGTTATTGTGGATTCTCTTTTGGGATCTGTGACCACTCAAATTACTTTAAAATGTATGTTTTTTTTTTCTTTTACCCTACAATGTTCTACATTTTATGTCAAATGTTTAATATTGTGTATTCACTATTACATTAGAATATTTCCACTTTTAACATTTTCCTGTACTTCGTCTGGTCATTCGTCCTTCTCTAGCCATTCTTAGATACCACCAGTCATTACCAGTTAATCGCAAGTTCTGCCTTTTGCAGACTGTTACATATTTAGAAACATGCACTCTGCAGATTTTAAAGACTTGTTTTGTCCAATAGCAAAATGTGCTTAAAAGTTATCTTGTGTATTTTCATCACTGAGATCTCACATCTCTTTTTTGTTGTTAAAATTTGTTCAATTTTAGCCGGGCGTGGTGGCGCACGCCTTTAATCCCAGCACTCGGGAGGCTGAGGTAGGCGGAGCGTTGTGAGTTCGAGGCCGGCTTGGGCTACAACGTGAGCGTAAGGCCAGCCTGAGCTACATAGCGCGACCCTGCCTCAAAAAACCAGGGCCGGGGGTTTGGCTCAGTGCCTTAAGCGCCTGCCCTGGCAGGCGCGAGGTTGTGAGTTCAATCCCTGGTGCTGAAAAAAAAAAAAAAAAAAAATTTGTTCAATTTTATAGACATACTACAGTTTATTAAACTACGAAATGACATCTTTTTTGTTTCTAGTTCTTAGATTATGAATAAATTCATTATAGACATTAATGTGCAGGTATTTATCAAGTCATAGGTTTCCTATACACTTGGGTAAAAACCTAGTAGTATGGCTAAAGGATTGCATGGTGTATAGGGTATGCTATGTCCCCCCAAGTCCTCATATAATTTTGATGGGGCTGAGTTATTGGTTTGTTATTGGTTTGTTGATTGACAATGTGAGCGCTGTGCCCGCCCAGGGGTGGAGCTGAGACACAGTGTAAGGGAAGGTGGGTCTTCCTGTTGCGCTTCCGCCTCCCTGCCTCCCTCTCTCTTGCCAGCGCGGCTTGCAGCTTGCAGCTTGCAGCTTTCAACCTCCATGAACTGCAAGCCTGCCATGCCACGCTATCTTGGAGCCAGCTAATGGACTGAAACTCCCAAGAAACTGTAAGAATAACCTTTCCTTCCCTAATTTTGGGCGTCAGGTATTTTGTCTCGGCACCGAGCGAAAAGTAACTAAGACAGAATTTGGTACCAGAGGAGTGGGGTCATTGCTGTGACTATTTCTGACCATGTGGTTCGAGAGCCTTTGGAAATGGTTTGCAGGGAAAGTTTGGAAAGGTTCGGAGATGCCGTCTACATGCATAGAGCTGGAACGGCTTAGGCTGCTTTGTATGGGAGATTCTGGTCAGAGCTCAGGAGACCAGAAGGCTGATAGAAAGCCTGCCGGTAAAGACCAGGCTTGGGAGATTTCTGCTGGGAAGGAGAACGACATTGGGTGTTGGACTCCACAGGATGTGTGTTATGGTTTGGCAGAAAGTTTGTCTGCGTTTTGCCCATGCCCGGAGACTTTGCCTGAGATTGAGATTAAGGGCAAAGGATTAATTACTCTACAGAGTGAAATTATGAAGCAGCCAAACATTGAAATGGTGGCCTGGCTTTTGTTGGGGGCTCTTAGCCAGATTTATGTTGTGGATAAAGAGCAAGGAGCCCAGCATGGCGATTTAAAACATGAGTTTGGCCAGGAAGCTGTGGACTTTAAAGATGGAGCTGAGACCTTGATTGCTGAGAAGGAACAAAAGAATAAAAATGATGGCCTGGGGGCATCCCAGGAAGCGGGCCTCCAGCCTTTGCAGCCTCAGGCCTTCAAAAGTAAAAGAGTTTGCTCGGAGGAAAAAGCCGCCGAGTGCCCTATCCCGGAGTGGCGACAAAAAGCGGCAGAGTGCCCTGTCCCAGAGTGGCGACAGAGGCCACACCATGTCCCAAAATGGCAGCGGCCATGCTGGATTCCAGAATGGCAGCATAGAGAAGCTGTTCCTCACAATCAGGTTCAGAGAGCTCAGCTATCCAGGCAGTCAACCCCTACAGCCAAAAGAGAGGAAAGCCTGTCTACTGCTCCAACCTGCAGGGGACCTTGGCGGCATCCACGTGGCACTGGTTTTAAATACAAGAAAAGGCTAAGGCAGCTTCCACCTCGCCTGCAGAGAGCAATGTGTAAAGATGTAAGGGTGGAGCCAAGGAACATGGATCATCCAAGAAAAGCTATGGAACTTAAGACCCGTAAAGGTGCCGCAGGGGTGGAGTCACTCAAGCCTGTTGGAGCTTGTAACCAGATTACTTCAGATGCTGAGCAGAGAACTCCAGGACTCAACGTTTGCCCTACTGGATTTTGGACTTGCTTTGCTTCCAATGCTTTGTATTCCCCTGTTTGTAACTTTTGGAATGGTAATGTTTACCTTGTGCCTTTATATGTTGGAAGTGCTTAACTTGGTTTTCATTTGTACAGGGGGTTACAGCTAAGAGTTTGCCATAGATCTCGGAAGAGATTTGGGATTTGGACATTTCAGCAATGCTGAAACGGTTAGGACTTTGCCAACCTTTGGAGATGGACTAAATGGTTTTTGTATTAAAAATATAAATGAGTCCTTGGGGGTCCAGGGGTGGAATGTGTGGGGTATGCTCTGTCCCCCCAAGTCCTCATATAATTTTGATGGGGCTGAGTTATTGGTTTGTTATTGGTTTGTTGATTGACAATGTGAGTGCTGTGCCCGCCCAGGGGTGGAGCTGAGACACAGTGTAAGGGAAGGCGGGTCTTCCTGTTGCGCTTCCACCTCCCTGCCTCCCTCTCTCTCTCTCGCCAGCGCGGCTTGCAGCTTGCAGCTTGCAGCTTGCAGCTTGCAGCTTGCAACCGCCATGAACTGCAAACCCGCCATGCCACGCTATCTTGGAGCCAACTAATGGACTGAAACTCCCAAGAAACTGTAAGAATAAACCTTTCCTTCCCTAATTTTGGGCGTCAGGTATTTTGTCTTGGCACCGAGCGAAAAGTAACTAAGACACATGGTAAGACTCTTTATTTTCATAAGTGATCACTAAGCGACTGGTCAAGTGACTGTGCCATTTATATTGCCAATAGCATGAGTGAAAATTTCTGTTGCTTGGCACCCTTAGTAGCAGCAGCATTTGTGAGTTCTTGGGTTATACCCATTCTAATAGATGAATAGTGACATCCCACTATTGACTGAATTTGCAAGTACTTTATGACACGTTCTACTGATGTACAGTGTTGAACATCATTTTCGTATTCTTATTTTTATCTATATAACAAGCTAATTTCAAAAAACATCAGCAGAGGTTTATATTTTCTGGAACAGAAATTCTGCTCTAAGCCATGAAGAAAATACAGAAGTAGCATTTTTTTATTAAAGTGAGAGATTGTATGATGCCCCCCAATAGCTGCCTCAAACATAAAAATGCATAATTGCAAGATTTTATTTTATTTTGTTGATGTTGAGTGTATTTATTATGCATCACAAATATATAGTGCTAAAAATAAAAAATACTAAAAATCAATGTCTTGTAATAACATTTTGTATACAAGAGATTATTTGATACAAAACCTATTTTAAATATAGTTTCTAAAAATCTTTTGTGACCTTAAAGTTACATTTCATATTGCATTAGATTTTAAAAACATTCTCATTTATGTTCATTTCCTTCAGATTTATACATGTTTGATGTGCAAGACAAAATAACAAGTGTCTTATGAATGAATACGAGGCAATGACTGCATATGTATATTAAATGCACAAAATAATTATGATAATAGATTCATGTGAATGTTCAAGCTAATTCACTAACAAACCAGAATTTTAAGAAAAATAATGATTCATGCACTTTTTGTGAAGACAAAAATATAGACATGTAATTATAATGTAATGATGTGTTACAATTTTAAAAGAGAGAAGATGCACAGTGTAGTTGCAAACAAGAAAAGTGGCTAAAGCATACCTACTTAAAAAGTTCCACAGAATGCTTTATTTCTTTCTATAAACATAGAGCATGAGATGTGTTCTCTGCTAAGTAATGTGATACCGCTGCTTTTCTGAAATATTGGTGAAATGTTAAAGCTCTGTCTCTTACCGACAGTCATTAATGACTCTAATAAATAGAAGACGTTAGTTCAAACAAACACATTGTTCCTAATGACAGAAATGTAAGCATGACTAATTAATGCATTTGCTAATATTTGTTCCCTATTTATGAGAACATTACCTTGAGTTATAACTAATTACTTGTACACATACCTCAGAAAATATACTCATATCTCTAAGGCCAGGTATTCCGTTTCATATTTAATATAATTATAATTTTTCTGTTTATTTTAAAGACCTTATACACAAATACTTGTCAGAATAAATATAATTATGACTTTCCTGATTGTTTTAAAGACCTACTACACAAAAGCCAGTCAAAATAATGTCATAAATCACAAATATATTAATTTAAAAGTTATGTTTCTAAATGACATTGGATGCAAGATTTGAACTGTTTTAATTTATGTGTCTGCTGCAATTCTTTGAGGAATGAAGCATGATATTAAGAAGTAGACATGGTTTGACACAATTTTATAAAAACCCAAGCAAGTTTCAGATATTTTGCCAAAAAGGGAACTCTAAATGTGTATAAGATTTTTCTTCCTTTATTTTTGAAATTTGTACAGAAATTGCAGGAACATTTTGGATCCTGAACTAAAGTTCAATAAAATTCTTTCATTGTCAGTCAAAATTATCTTCCTTTTTACTCCTCAGTAACTTAACCCCAAAGGAAATCTTAGTTGACAAAGTATACTTGCTTTATTATATTCAATATTTTGATATTTACTTTAAGATCCAACAGAATTTAATGCTGTTCCTTATCTGTGGTGCAAAATTGCTTAGTATGTGCTTAGTATGTATTTAAAATACATAACTTTGTGCATCATCACAAAGTTGCCATTGAAGATATGAGGAATTTGAACAACTTAATAAGAAAATGGAAGTATTTAAAGAGAATGGAAGGGAAACAATAAAAATTCTGTGAATGAAGAGGAGAAGAGGTATTGAAGGCAAGGATGGGGAGTGAGGAAAAAAAAGAATTAAGGTATATTGTGTACAAGTACAAATTCCTTATGATGAATGTGATTATTGTCTATGTCAGAAATATGCCAATACAGTTAATAAAAGTGTTGATCAATGTTTCATTCTTTCTCAGTACAAATCATAAAATGTGGCTGCATTCTTGTCATTAAGTCCACTGTGCACTACATTTATTTACATAATTTCATATAAACTACATTCGACCTCTCAATATATCTGTTAGTTGTACAATATGTTATACTTTCCCATTGTTCCCAGTTTTATGCTGCAAGATGTGCCCAAGTTTGCAGAACAAAAAGTTAAACCTAATATTTGATTCAGATCTAAAATGTCACACAAAAGTATTAAATGCTTAAAAGTAGGGCTTTGTGAAAGTGATACGCACTAGTGGATTAATCCATATATGAGTTTATAGGCTCTTCGGAGGGGTGGTCTGGTTGCAAGAGGAGTTTAATAGGAAGTTGACCTGGAAGGATGTATTTTTGTTCCTCCCTTCCTACTCTGCTTTCCAGTTGACAAAGAGTACACAATTACCTTTTCACATGCTCTTCCACCATGAAGTTTCAGCCTGGCAGTCAGACAGACTATCATGGACTAAACCCACTGAAAGTGTGAACCAAATAAACCTCTCCTCCTTTAACATATGGTGGGTGTCAGTTTTTTTTTTTTTTTTGAAATGAGAAAGTGAAGAATATTTCTCAAAACCACATGCATATGAAGGGACACAATCAAATACATGGTTTTAATAATGTCAAATGTGTCATACTTCTTGGCTTATTAAAATCAACTGCAAGGCTTTGTAAAACAATTTGCTGGGCCACATCTTTATACTTTTGTTTGTTAGTCTGTTTGGTATTTGAGCTTAACTGCAGGGCCTCATACTTGCTAGACAAGTTCTCTATCACTGAACTACATCTCCAGCCCTTTGAAAGTTTTGCATTTGTGACAGGGTTTTGCTGAGTTGCGAAGTTGCCCAGGTTGGGTCGAAACTGTGATCCTCCTGCTCCAACCTCCCATAGTGATGGCACCACATCTGTGTGCTGCCACGCCCTAGACCCTGAGGTTTAATTTAGTACATTCGGGGAAGGGTCATAGCACTGGCATTATTAACAAGCTCCAGAGGATGCTGATGTTTTGGAGTCTCAATGACACTGCACAACCATGAGCTAAGACTCCTAGGGCTGGCCACCTGTTGAAGAGAGAGCTTTAGATGCTTTTATTTAAATTTAAGAAGTGCTCTTACTTCTGGTTGTTGTACTCCACATTCTTTGAAGCAAGATTCACATTTCGAAGTGAAAATAATTCAGTATTTTGGATTTTCTTTTCGTAGCATGAAAGATGTGTGAGGAAAGACAAGGAGAGAGGGAGAGAGAGAAAGAGACAGCAAAGGCCAAAGACAGAGACAAAAACACTGAGATTTCCTTTACCTTTGGAATTGTGGCCTAGATGTTTTAAATCCAATCAGCAACATGTATTTTACTTTATGTGACTTAAACAATATGTATTTTTCAAAATATTTACTTAATTGACTTCAGATCTGAAATTTATAAATCGGTAACCTTGGTTCATATGCTTATTCTAAGTCTTGTTAGTGAAAATATGAATAATAATGAAGGTTTAAAGTGGGTTTACTATGCATGTAATATATAAATATATATATAATTCATTAACACATATGATGAATTTATAAGTATATATTAATACATAAATTCAAGGTTTTCTTACATTGAGTGTATTTGTGTCACTGACACATTATCAATGCAAAAGCAAGTTCAAAATGTATTCAAAATAGCAATATTGGTTAAAATAAGCCAAGTTTATACCTATCTAGGCTTCACTTGATTGCATATTATCTTTAATGCTTTGCATTTTAGTTAGGACTGAAAGTGAGTCCCAATATGAGCCATGTACAGAAAAATTCTATAGGTAATTCTTCTTGCCACAAGTGATGCGACTACTGGTGGAACAATGTCTATTCTCTTAGCTTACCATTTCCACTTATGAGTTTCCTGCATCTCATTTAGGGTTTCAAACACCTATGGTAAAATATTTGTACAATATTAGAAATTCTAGTTATATTTTGGTATTAAATCATATGCTCAGATTTGCTATGGAATGTCATATTTGGAAATATTTCAAAAAAGCACATAAGTGTGCAATGGATAAGAGCATTGTTTTTAAGAGAATCAAGGGTCATTATTTCCAGTATTTATTAGCAATTTTCAGATATAATTTTAAATACTATAGAGTAAATTAGGAAATAAATGTAAAGAGCGCTCCTGACTTCACACAGTTACCTTAGAAAAAGCAGAAAAGTGATCCTTAAAACCACTATAGACTGCTTCCTTTTAGGAACTGTAATGGAAACTGGAATTGTCATTCAATTTAGAAAACTTGCCAGATTTCTTCTTCTTTTGCTTATTTCTTCCTTTTTTATTGCTCTTCTCTTTTTTGAATCTTGCTAAAATGACTTTTTAGGCAAGGAGGGACGAAGATCCACGCTTTCCCACACACTTCCCATTTCAGCTCATCACCAAAGCTTGAGAAAATGGTGTCATTTCTCCACATTTTCCCATCTGGAATGGAAAATGCAATAACTTTTCCGTGCATTTGAAGAACTCAATAAATGAAAACTATAGAAAAAGATTTACTATTTTTTCAATCAAGCTCTTATCTACATTTTTTCAAAATGATTATTTTGCATAAAAATATATCACAGTTAACTGAGAACAATTTAAGAGATGGATCATGATCATACACACATTCATATTTTCAATATTTAGTAATTGGTAGGTGACATGGTCTCAGGGAAAAATAGAGGAGTGTAAAAGTTTTTCCTTGTTCTCTTTCATAGGATAAGGATGAATGGATGCCAGCACCTACAAATGGGTAAAGTAGTCTGAGCAGAGCAATATAAAGCAATTATGTCTGTGGCGTGTCTTTCTCCAAATTGTCCTGCACAGACGGGAGAATGTCAGGATGGTGTTAACTGGAGTCTTAGGTGAGGAGAGCTCATTCACTGCCTTCTACATTACATCAGCATAAAGGACATTAATGATTATTCATTCAAGACTGAATTGAAAGACTGCAATAAAGGAAATGTTTTCATCTCAGTGTATATTTAAAGCATTGTTCTTTACAGAGTGGGATGCCACTCTTCAAGGCTTAATGAAAATATAACTCAACAACTCAAGTAACAGTGGATACCATTAGACCTAAATAAACAATCTGCATTTCATTTCATCAATATAGGATATTGTATTTTATAAAGTACTTTCAATGTTTTGGCCTGTTTATCCTTCACAAAAACTCTGAAGGCATTACCATTGAGTTATTTTTCTTCTCTTTCTTAGAGAACCAGAGAAGGCTTGCTACCCATGGGTGGTGCCAGTTCTCCCACATGCTGACATTTAGAAGTGTGTATTTACTGTCTCTATTCTGCAGGCCCCACAAAGGTGAGCACCTCCTCTGCCTTTCCCACTCCTCTTTTCTTACCACACTGTGTAATCACCATAGTGCTGCAATAGTCGCATTCTGAGAAAAATTAGTGCCTGCTAATTCCATTACATGTCACTGACAAGGTACAGTACTGTATTCTAGGTTTACAAAATATGAAGATAAGGTTTTGTCCTCAAACTCTTTACAGTCTATTAATAGTTACAAAAAATAATTGCTAAATAGAAAGCAGGCAGGTAGGCAGGTAGAAGGAAAGAACAGTAGGAGGGAAAGAATGAAAGAAAGAAGGGAAGAAGGGAGGGGGGCAGGAAAGAAATCAGATACTGGAAATAAGAAACTATATTCTTTCTTAGGAGGCAGTTTATTGGTTCCCTAAAGGTCTAACCCTTGAGACCTAAGAATATGGTGGTTTGCACAGCCAAAGAGAATTTACAAATGTAATTAGCATCCTGGATCTAGAGAGGAGATTATCCAAGTGGATAGAAATTGAGATTCATTCTCTAGTGTGGTGAAAGAGAAATGAGATAATGCAAGAAAGATAGGTCAAATCGAAGACATGTGGAGGGGTTGATCTGCACTTGCTGTTTTTTTTTTTTTTTTTTTTTTTTTGAAGGAGCAAAAGAAGCATGAGTGAAAAAGTTAGGACAAAGTATTACCACTGAAAGGGACAAAGAAACAGATTCTGTCTCAGTGATTCCAAGAAGGAATGTAATTCTGCTGAGATACATTGACTTTAGCTCAATGTGATAGAGATTAGATTAATAATTTGTATCATTGAAGCAACTAAGTTACTAGTCACTTATTACATCATCATAGAAAATGAATGCACTTTTCTTTCTATACGAATAACACAGGAAAATATAAAATAGGAAAAACAGTGCCTTGAGATAGAAAGCTGGCCGAAACAGCCAGTTTCTACTATGTACAGTAGCAATGAATTAAAATTAAAAGTTTTTCTAGATCTCAAATGACAAAGGACTATGTCTTTTACTTCAAGTAGATGAGAAGAGATTTTGAATCCCATGTATTTTCTTGGTAGAGAAATGGCTAAAAAGGGGTTAACAGGTGAAATAAACAAGAAATCCTTGAAACAGTGTCATTTGTTGGTATAGATCATTAGATGTCACATCAATGCTAGTGTTGTGTGGCTCAAAAGTTCTAATAGACTGTGTGTGGCAGCATGGATCAGTTTTTGAGATTCTTTTTGGATGCTGGAGATGTTTAATAAATAATCTGAATAGGACCTGAAAACACAAATAATTAAGTTATAATATAAGAAATTTGGGTGGCAATAGTAGCAGTCCCTGAAAAATAGCTTTTGTTTGGCAGTTAAATTCTTTGCTGTTTATTTAGGCAGGCAAAATCATCTTAATAAAAATGTCTTCCTACTCTGAAATGAGGCATAGTATTACTGGGTTTAGAAGATTAATTCAATAAATATTTTCCAACTGATATAATCTATGTAAAGTTGAATTTTTTCTACCTGCATTTTCCACTGTACTAGATCATACAAACTCCCTATGTCTGCCTGTCTGTCTGTCTCTTTTCATTCTGATCTCTCATCCTGACATTCCATCATTTCCTCTGTATCACAAAGAAACTAAAAGACTGAAAAGTGCATTTTGGTAAACTCATAGCAACAGACTTCCATGGCCGTGTCCCAGGAGATGTTTCTCCACACAGGAGCACTGGCAAGGACTGCGTAACCACTTTCCCTGCTTCTTGATTTGCTTGAGTAGTGACTGTGACAGTGGCTTCCGCAGAATTTGTGGTGGCGTTGACAGTGTCTGCGAGAGTAAAGGCAGATTAGTTATGACAAAGCAGCAACAGCAACAGAAGAAGCGGTATTGACAACACTTCCAGCAGACTGGGAGCAAATATAACTGTATTGGCTGAGTGACTGTAAGACTCTGACTGCTGCTCACCATCCTTTCATCCTCTTTGGCTGCCTTCTCCAGTAACTACTGTACTTCTTTTAGCGCTCAGGTCCTTCCAAGTAGGAACTTCTGTCACCAATTCCATTCATTATATTTCTATCTGCTTGCTATCACTACGTACATTTTACTTTCCAATGAAACTTTAAATCATATGTTTTCATAATGGGAGAGGACTCAAAAATAGGCTTTAAAGCATTTGGATTTGCATATGTTAATTTACTTGTCATCGGAATGTTATGACTTCATTGCCAGTGAATATATTGTGCTATTCCTATTCCATGTCAGCAAGTGCAAAACTGTACATAAACTGGTAAAATTAAAGGCAAGTCAGGAAGGCAGAAAGTGGTTTTTTTTCTCAATAATTATGGAGGAAATGAGTATTGCATGGGCTGTGGAATTGATGAGCTACTTTTGATTGCACTGAAGAGTTTGCCAAGTTTTAAATAAGAAAATTGAAAACACCTGATGTGTTTCTGACTCCTGGGGTCCCTTCTAAATTCACCACAGGATGCATAGGAAAGAGGGTTCCTTTTGTACTCCCAGCTTGGAATCCTGAGGCGTTATCTCCCTCTTGGTGAACCCTAAAGAATCAAGATGTGAAAGCAGCAATGCAAATAAAGTTTTAAGGCTCACAGGCCCTTGCAAAAAAAATGGTATCACAAGAAG
>RJWM01022994.1:0-32817 GCA_004363535.1 Dasyprocta punctata | reverse complement strand
CAAAGAGGAAAGAACTAAGATGCCACCTGTAACATCCACTGATAGATGTATGAATAAAAAGAATGGGCTATGCATGAAATGTGGAATATTATTCAGTACAGAAGAAAATCATGCCATGTGTCCCGACAAGGATGAACCTGAAGGACATTGTTCTACATGAAAGATCCAGACATGGACACCAGTCATATTACCATATACATAGGGAATCTAAGACAGGCACGCTTGTGGCAGCAGAGAGTGATACCATTGTTGCTAGCTTGGGGAAGGAAGGGGAAACCTGCAAACATTCGTCAAAAGCTGTTAAGTTCCTTTCCCCTCTGGGACCTGTCATCATCCACACACCACACTGCCTGGGTTCCACCTCCTGGAGCCACCATGGGCAGGATGCCTGGGACCACTGCTGTGCTCCGATTTACCCCACACCATCCACACCACATGCTGTCCTCTGTTCCATGCCCAGAGTGGCGACCTCTGAAGTCTGTCCAGGCTCATAGATGGTTTTCACTGGAAAGAGAGACTGGGAGTGAGTCATGGCCTGAAACCTGAGCCCTCATCATATTTGCCAGGTTTCTTCAGCGTCTTCCATCTGGTCATCCTGCCCCCATCTGGTACGTGCCCACCATCGGCCCCGGCTGAGACCGCAGGGCAGAACAATCATGGCCTAAGAGCTTCATGCTGCTCCACTATTCAAAACCGCCCTGACCCTCCCCAGAAAATGTCAAGGATCTACCTGACTTGTGGCCAGTCCTGACCACAGATAAGCTGCTGAACTCCTCATCTTTCCTCTCCTGAATCAACTCATTTTCATCAGTCCCACTCCTTGATTTGACTCATGCGACTTCTCCAGAAGCTGCTCCCAATCCACGCTGCAACCTTTATCTCCAGTCGCTTCCCTGCTCTACACAGACATCACACCTTCCAAAGCTGAATTTCTCTGTCAACCTACAAGACCATTGCTATCTATTTCTGCATGCATTTTCCTCCATGACACCTACCCTAAGACAGACCGGGGTCCTCTTGCGTATGTAACTTGCTAATTACGTTTTTTAGAAATTCAGCACTAAGCTTCGTGTAGCATGGACATTTTTATGTTTTGGTCAATTGTAACTCCTTCAGCAAGAAAAGTCCTCATCCCTGAACACAGTCTTAGTGTTTACTGAAAGAACAGAAGCTAAAGCAAAAGTCTATGTTTACCAGAATAACAATATATTAAGCATTTTATATGCCCATTGACTTGTTCACTTAATTTTTCAAGTTTTCAGTAACATTTAAAATGTATTTTAGCACATAAAATGGCATTTAATTTATGGCCTTAAAATACTATATGATACCTAGAATAAATTGCAGAAGACAAATTTTCTAGATATTCCTCCTAGTAATTTAAATACTGTAAAGCTTATAAAAACTGCGCTTTGTGTTTTCTCTCATTCCAAGCAGCCTACACAGAACCCACCTGATTTTATTTCACAATTCTTGAAGTTGAAACAAAATATCTTACTGAGTTTTACCATGATACCATGACATCCTAAAGTTCTCTGGAGCTTTTTAAGGTTTTATACTGTTCTAAATTGCCTCCAATTGCTCTGCTTTTTATAATTTTCTTCTTTTCCAAGTTATTAAAACTGTCTGCTTCAGACCCATTTAAGCAACATAACCACAATTACAGAAATGTTTCTAAAATGTTGCCTGCTTCCCCTGATATAAAGTGGGAGAGAGAATCGTCCTTCATCTGGGTGACTCTGGGCACCTGGCCCTTGGGCTCGCTGCCCTCTCCTGCCCTGCTCTGGTTGAAACCGCAAGGCCTGAGGACTTTGAGTTGTGTCCCCATCTGTGAGATCGCTGGGTGCAAGCTGGGTGTGGCCCTAGGAGGCCTAGAGGGAGACTGAGAGGGCCAGGCTGGCTGTCTGCCCTGTCTCTGCCCCAGTGACAGTGGCTGCATGGTGATCTCAGCTTCCCCGGGGGGGCCCGGTCGGCTCAGCTACCCAGGACACCCCTGGCCTGGGTGCAGCGCTGCCTCCTGGTGTTCATCTCTTTCCTTGGTCATGGTGTCCCTGCATTGCACTGTAGAAAGAAGAAGGGAGAGAGGGAGTCAGAGAGAGAGACACACAGAGAGACAGAGACACAGAGAGAGAGAAAGAGAGAGAGAGAGAGAGAGAATAGATAATGGGTGGCTACATACATAGATATGATGGATTTGGAAGAAGACAGGCGGATACATGGGTGGATAGACTAAGAGACACAAACTGACTGATTTGAAAAGCCTGTACGCATTCCATGTGGTTTCCTGCCCTGAGCAACTCTTCCCCTCTTCGGAATCACACCCAAGACACTGCTTGCTGTGCCTCAGCCCTGCTCTGAGATGGGCGACTCGTTCCCACAGCTCCAGTTGCCCCCAGTGTGTCTCCCCCCTTAGAAGTCCCTGGAAAGCCCTGCTAAGCCTGAGGGGAAAGACTTCAATATTATGATAATTTGTGGACTTGGAAATCCTTTGCTATCTTCATGATTGAATTTTAGCTTTCCCAAATTAAATCAGACATAAAAGGGAATGAAGTCAAATTTAATAGAAAAACTCAGCATTTCCTGTGTGTGCCTTTGCCCTAGTCTGCATCTCTGGCCTGTCTCCTCTGCTCCACGCTCTCTTCCCAATAGAGGTGAAATGAGCTATTTGATTGGTAAACTAAAGAGAAGGCCTTGGGCTTCTCCTGTTTATCCTTTGCTTTCCGCTCTTTTGGAAATCTGTCTGAAGAAAGTATTTATTCCCCCATCCTCTGTCATAAGTGTTTCAGGACAGGGGAAGGCTGAAGATTTTAGCTCAACCAATACCTGGGTTTAACTCGGGGTTTCCAAACAGGAAGCCATTTCTGCCTGAGATGGAAGCCTTTCTGTGCAAATGGCTTTATTCATGATGAAGGCAGCTATTTTGTTCTCCATCTCTGACTTCTTCATCACCTCTTAATCAACTCCAAATGCAGGGAAAGGGAAGGCGTTTGTTAACTCTTCTGAAGCCCTCGTGACCGTGAATTGAGCAAGTATTTCATTTTGAACTCTTACAGCAGGTTTTTGGTTCCCCTGACATCATGCCAAAGAGACCTAAGTGCTGTGATACTTCTCACGGAGAAGGGCAGCGCCTGTGTGTCGTGTGCCTTTGAAATGTCTCTAACATTAACTACAGAAAGCAGCCCCTCCCTGAGAAGTCCGCCCACCTTCTCCTGGTCTGCAGTGCTCACGGGAATGAGTGATTCTGAACCTTCTCACCCCTGCCCAGCCAGTCAAGAGGTGGCACTCTGCCCCCCATCCGTGATCCAAGACTCAAAATGTGCAGAAAGTTTCCCAAACTATAAACTTTTCCTCCAAATCCTTCTGCTAAGGAACAGCTGAACAGGGCATTGTGCCAAACGCCTGGGTCCAGCTCGTGTTGGTGAAAGGCCACAGGCAGAAGAAGCAGGCTACAAATGGACAGGTCAGTGGCCAGGCCTGGGGCTTGGATGTGGGCCATGCAAAGCTGGGTATGTTCTGCTAGAGGTTCAGATTTCACTCGGTGACATCATACTTGAAGGACAAAATATACCGTACAGCTCCTAGCAAGTTAAGGAACATCCTAACCGAGTGTCGAGTGAGATTAGCAGACGCAAACTCTCATCTTGTCCGGAATCAACTGCTGGCATCCAGCACCTGCACCCAGAGGATGGCATCTGGATGCTGCCTTCTTAGATGAGACTGGAAATCTATGTGCAAATTCACAAATAGATCGAATACTAATGCAATTATGCCTGAAGTTCTAAAAATGGGATGTTAGCATTTTTGATTTGCTAAAAGGAAAAGTAGCTAACTGAAAAAGTGGCACCCAAAAGTTATAAACCTCCTTACCAATCCCTGGACTCTATACATTCGAGCTGCTGTACCAAACAAAGGGACTTTGCAAATGGGATTAGATGAAGCCTTCAGGGTGAGGTTGGCTTGGGTTAACTGAGGAAATACTAAAGGAAACCACATACTTAAGTCCTCGCAGGAATGAGACCAGGTAAAGAAGAAGGAGGAGGACAGGTGGAGGAGAGAGGGTGAGAGGTTACAGGCCACAGGCTAGGGAGGGATGCTTCCCCTGGGACACGGAGGCAGCCCCACCCCACTGCACCTGGACTTTGGCTCCAGGGACAGATTTCAGGATGGTAGTCCATGGAGCACTGTGGAAATATATTTTGGCTTCTTCCAAGCCACAAACTTATTTTTGTTTACTGCAGCAGGAATAAAAAGTTCGTAGAAGCTGTGGATCCCTCTCTACGGCCCAGGGTAGAAGTCCCCAGTCTTTCTGAACTTCCTGCGCCACCACGGTGCCCGCCGGTGTCACTGCCCTGCAGGCGCTCGCCAGGCCTGCGGAAGCTGTGCTGCCAGCACGCTGAGGATCAGCCCCTCTCAGACACGTGTTGAGAAGGAGTGGAGTTTCGACAGATTTTGAAGAGTGCCGAACTGAAAAAAGAGAAGGTCTAAGGGAAAAAAGAGGACTCAAAATATATCATGCACAGGTACAAATTTCTTGGATGAATATAATCATCTTGTGTATCTAAAATGTTTCAATGAACTTAATTTAAAAAATGCTACATGATTTTTAAAAAGAAAAGAAAGCTATAAAGTACTATAATTTATTTTTACTGGAAATTTCTAATCAATTGCTTTAAATTAATTTACCTTTCAAACACTGTTGCTTGAACACTTAGCATCCTATGTAGCTGCTGTAAACATCACAGATAAAAACTTTCATTTACCTATATAGCTCTTTTTATTATTGCCTTAGTCTGCTCAGCTGCTGCAGTTGAATACCACAAGCTGCATGACTTATGAACAAAAAAACTGCTTCTCACAGTTCTGCCAGCTGGAAGTCCAAGTTCAACGCACCGGCAGATCCAGGAAAGGGTGAGGGCCCTCTCGTCTCCCCACAGGGCACGGGGGAACGCTGGTCTCTTCCAGCCCTGCTGAGGGCACTGGCTCCATCCTCTGACTAATCTGCTCCTCAAGGCTCCCCTCTTAGTACGATCAGATTTGAGGCTAGGATTTCAGCATGAGATTTTGGTGAAGGAGATACAAACATTCAGTCTGCTACAAACATACTGTGATATTCTTTTATATTCAGACTTTCCAGGGTCTTCTAGGATTTACCCAAAGAGATTTTTTTCCCCAAGGATTATACCAGTTGCTGCTTTTGTTTAATTTGTTTTTTATTAAACGTGTGATAATTTATGAAATGAACAACAAGGCATCACGATGTACAGAGCAAAGCCATTAGAAAAATTGCAAGAAAAATAGCAAAGCTAAAACACACAAAGTCTAACTCAGTTAGAAATACCAATTGTTGGTAATGTAATTGTGTACTTGGAAAAATAAAACAATCAGCCGAAAACTATTAGAATTAATGAAAACCTTCAGAGAGGTAAATCCATACAAAATCAATTTCCCAAAACAATCAGTGTTTTCTATTTACCAACTGTAAGCAGTTAGAAAACAAAATTTCAAAAAATCTTTAATGCACAACTCAACCACAGTATACACTGCACTGAATTAAATTGGGCGCTGTATCTGCAAAGCTTTACCCGGAAACTGTGGAAAGTGAGAACTTAATCTGCTCAAAAACACTGGCAGCGCTGTACGTTTTAAACTGAAACCCGAGCTAACAGTTGCAGGACAGAAGAAGGGCAAAGCCGCCCTCCTCGCGGACTCCATGACCTTCCCAGCGCGCAGGTCTTTGGCTCACGCGGCAAAGCTTTCTCCTAAGGGGCATCTGCCTTGCTGAACAGACACCTGTAAAACGGAAAACGAATGCCCTCCCTTTGGATTTTTGTTTCATGGCCTGTAAAGTTTGAGTAGCCTTTTCCCGTGCGGTGTAGGTCGGGTTCACGTCTCCAAGCCCACCCTGCCCACACCCTCCTTGTCCCCTCGGGGATAACCACGATCGGAGCAGGCACAGGCTCGTGGGTCCACCAGAGACTCTCCTTGTCTTTTAACTGCATGCAATTTGGCATCCCGCTCCCTATAAATGCCATGTCTGTGCTTTATGAGATTTTAAAGAGGTCCAGGGAGGTATTTGGACGGAAGACAGCCTACTGAATGCGAGTTGGACGGGCCCTTCGCACGAGGCGGAGGCCAAGGCGGTGCACGGCAGTGACGCATGGTGAACCCTCGCCGTGTGGGGCCGCGGCCAGGGAGACGGCGGGGCTCCGTGAGCGGGCTGCACTCAGAGCTTCACACTCCGGGCTGCCAAGAAGTGTCATCGTGGCTTTCCCAAAGAAGCCATGAATTGGACGTCGGTGTCTTTGGGCTGCAAGAGGACTGTGTCGGACCCCGGGAGACCCCCTTAGACTGATTTTTCTACTTGAAGCTTTGTTCTCTTTCCCCACTAAGGATGACCCTGAGGCTGAGTGTCCAGCACTGGGGAGGACTCAGAGCTAAGCCAGGCTGCAAGGGGGCATCACACGTGGTTCAGATGCAGATTCCTTCCGTCTGCCAGCTTGAAACTAGCATCGTGCAGCTCAGGGAAGTCCGTCCTCCATCCACGTGCCCCGCACAGCCATCCCTGGCCCACTGCGCTGGTCGATCGCTGGGAGCACAGTTCTGGCCGCTGTAGGGAAACCATCTCACTGACCTCTGGTGTGACTTCATCAGCGTGGACAGCCACTTCCCTTGTGGTCTGTGGCCTCTCTGCTCTGGGACCTTTGTCTCAAAACTGAACACTCACAGGTCGGGCTGGAACCACCATCTGTAGACTAAACGGGAAGACACAGAGCATCTAATGTCCCAGTCCTCGCTGCACTCATGTCAAGTAGATCCATCCCCGGTACAGGGAAAAATCAGTTCTCTGGAATAAATGTCATTCAAATGTAATGACACTTGGTTTCTTACCTTCATACTGAAGGAGAGTAGCCAGGTTCACCTGAACTCATCAGTAATTCTAGAATCTTCTCTATTTGCCAAACAGCAAACTTCAAGTTTCTTTACTTAGCTTTTCTTTTCTTGTGACAGAAGAGCGACAGTAGATACCACTTCCACATGTTTTCCTGAGGAAGATATTTACTATAACTGGTTTCCTATGGTATACCACAGTTGGTGAAGGAGAAGATGGCCCAGAATTGTGCAGAGATGCTGAGATGCCTTTCTTAACAAAAGTATTTTAAGCCTATCTGACACATGGACTTAAATAAAAAGGCATATGACAACTCAGTCTGCATTTACTTCATAATTTGGAGAAATACATCACCCATGTTAAGCAAATTACTACCCAGAGTACCAAGGGAGGAGGGGACTCTACTTGATCAAGAGCACAGTGGTGGAACTCACTGTATCATTCTCCCATCCTGGAAGGGACACCCTTGCAGTCTGACTATATCGAGTGGCTCCCCCAACGTCCCAAAGAGCAGAAACAGGGTCAGGATACGACTGCAGGATTTCCAACTCCTAACTTCCCACCATTTCCAGTGCACTGTTAAAAGGCTGAAATTCTGCTGCTTCCCAAGAAAATATTTTTCTTTTCACTTAACCATTGATAAAGAAGTGCAGACCCAAAGATCAATGGAATAGATTAGAAGATGCAGAAACAACTGCAGACACATTAAACTACCTTATTTTTGACAAAGGTGCCAAACACATTCATTGGAACAAAGATAGTCTCTTTAATAAATGGTGTTGGAAAAACTGGCTTTCCACATGCCAAAAATTAAAACTGGATTCATATATTTCACCATGTACTAAGTTAAAATCTGAATGGATTAAAGATCTCCACAGTGAAACAGAAACATTAAATCTCCTGGAAGATAGAGCAGGTAAAACTCTTGAACACATTGGTGTAGGCAAAGACTTTATGAATAAAAGCCAGATTGCACAGGAACTATCACTAAGAATCAACAAATGGGATCTCATCCTATTGAAAAGCATTTGCACAGCAAGAGAAACCACCAACAAAGTGAAGAGACAACCCACAGTGTGGGAGAAAATGTTTGCCAGCTGTACCTCAGATAAAGGATTACTATTGAGAACATATAAAGAACTTAAAAAAATCAATCCTCCCAGATTTAAAGACCCAATCCAAAAATGGGCATGTGAGATGAACACACAATTTTCAGATGAAGAGGTACAAACAGTAAATAAATACATGAAAAAATGTTCAAATTGCACTTGTCCAGAGATGCAAATTAAGAGAACACTGAGATTCCACCTCACCCCAGAAAGTGGTTAACCAATAACAAGTGCTGGAGGGGCTGTAGACAAAAAGGAACCCTTCTCCACTGTTGGTGAGAATGCAGGCTGGTGTAACCACTGTGGCAGTCAGTGTGGAGATTCCTCAAAAAGCTAGGATTAGAGGTCCCATTTGACCCAGCTATTCCCCTTCTGCGTATCTTCCCAAAAGAACTAAAAACATCATACCACAGTGATATATGTGCACCAATGTTTATAACCGCACAGTACATGTTAGCCAGATTTTGGGAACAACCTAAATGCCCATCGACTGCGGAATGGACAAAAAAGATGTAATATTTCTATATAACGGAATAGTACTCAGCTATAAAGAATGATAAACTAGACACTTTCATACTTAAATGGATGTGCCTTGAGAATATACTTATTAGTGAACTAAATAAGTCACAATATGTAACCATCATATTGTTGCACTTGTGTGACAAACTGAAAGAAAAACTATGCATATGTTTATGTAAATGTATATAGAAAATTAGTTAACATAGTTAAAGGAGAAGAATTTTGAGTGAAAAATAGTTTTCACAGTGTCATTTTCATATTTCATTTTTACTGTGAATTGTTCTTTTAAAAATAATACAGCATTCATAGCATTTGTATTTCTTGCCAATATTTTTCTTATGTCCTATACTTTTTTTGTTATATAATAAAAAAGAAGAAATGGTTTCCAAGTATGCATGATGCGCGAGGCCTGCTGAGTGGCGTAGCAAAGGTCTCCTTTTGTACCGAGCCAGTCAACGTGCAGTCATGGTCTTCGTGAACTTCTTAGGCACCTGTGTGTGCCTGGAGTTGGGATAGACCTTGGATACAGAGTTCTTCTCAATGAAGAGCTTACAGTTGCTGGTGATGCTGAAAGAAGGTCACAGAATTATGCCAGAGAGAGTCAAATCTTAGAAAAACACTAAAACGAAGTGGGGTTCGCATGGTGACTGGGAGTGGCCTGTCTCGTGTGTGAAGGGCACCAGTGAGTGTGACAGCACTGGTTTCCGCCAGCATGGACAAAATCACAGCATGGAAATCGCCAGGCAAAGCCAAGGGGAGCTGCAAGGAGCCATCAGAAAGGCGAAGCCCAGGTTGGGAGGTGAGGTGTGGGGAGAGGAAGGGCGGCCCTGCCCAAGGAGGTGCAGGAACCACAAGGTGAGCCCAAGGGTGGACCGCAGCCACCCAAGCCCGGGGAAGCAGACAGACTCCAGACTGAGCAAAGAGCTCGGTTGGTGCAAAGACCCGAGAACAACTGGGGAGTGAGCAGTGGGGCCGGCCAGGACAGGCGGGCACTCACAGGCCCAGAGTGAGCCTGCCCAGCCATCAGGGGACCGGGGAGACTCGCAGGTTTTCCCTAAGGCTAAGGGGAAGGGCGCGATCCCCCTCATGGTAGAGAGTGGACTTGCAGCATGTGTGGGCTGCAGGGCTCCGTGACCATGGGGACAGGAGAGGAAAGGACACGTGCCCCCTGTGTGTGTGGTGTGACCGAAAAGTACAGTGAGTGTTTAACGCACTGCCATGGGCGCCCTCCAGGATCCTCCCTTTGCTTCGAACACACTCATCCCATCGTTCCTGCTGCTTTCTGCAGCCACTTGGGAGCCCTCCTTCCTGAGAGTCTTTGCCAGGCCTGAACACAAATGTGGGGTCCACCACTGCTGAGCGCCACCCAGCAGAAAGGCGGGTGGAAACAGGAGGGTGAGTCCCCACCCGCCCGTTCACCAGCCCTGGCAATGTGCAACTTCCAGCTCTTCCCCAAAGGCAAAACGATTGTGACAGGTCAACGTTTTGAACGGATTCAGGGCATTAAGGCAGCCACGACAGCGCAAAGACAGACACAAAAGATGACTTCCACAGCTCCTTCGGAAAGTGGCAGGAATGAAGGGACAGGTGTGTTTGGGAACAGGGGGTACTATAACGGGGATGAATGGAAACGGTTTTTTTACTGTAATTTTAAAAAATTTAGACATTCACCTTTTGTTATGGCAGCCCCGCATATGTGGAAAGAGCAGCGGCAGAACCAGATCGAGTGTGGACGGGGACCGTGGCTCAGCGTCACCCCCGGGCAGCCCACAGGACCGTGTGTGAGGACAGTGCAGACTTCCCGGGAGGACCTGCAGGGCCTGAGGAGCCGCGCCCGTCACAGTCCTAGCTGGCGAGGGGGTCAGGGCTGTGACAGAGCAAGTCCTCTTCGGATGGACTCTGCTAAGGGGCTGCCAGCCCCACCCCACCCTTGCCAGCGCCCTGCAGCTCCCCCAGAGCTTCCATGACAGTTGTCACCCTGGTACAGAGAGCCCGTCCCCTGTCACAGCTCGGGGCTCAGGGCTTGAGCGTGGCAGAGCCGTGGGCCATCCAGAGATGGATGCTTCCATGCAGCAGCACGCTGGACACTCGGCTCTGGCCTGGAGCGCGCTGCCTGCCCTGGGGGAAGCAGGGGCCCGTGCGTCCGTCCCCTGTGCCTCAAATCATCCGGTTAGAAAGTCAGGGCTCCGCTCTCCCATGAGGAGAAAGTCACTGTAACAAAGAATAAAGGTGGAGGCGAGCTGAAGGTAACGCAAGGCACCATTACAAACCCTACAAAGAAGTGACCTTTGCAGACAGGCGCGGGTAAGATGAGAATAAAATTGCAAAGTCCTTTCAGTAGAAAGTGAATCATCCTTTCAGTATCACAGCACTTTTGTGTTTGCCTAAAAGCGAATGTCCAAGTCAGGCAGAGCAGGGGCTAACTGCACTAACGGGAGTCTCCTTAGCGTGAGTGCTAGGGAGGGCAGATGGCTTGGTGTGCCCGTCAGGGAGCGTGATGTCACGGGGAGCGAATTCCCCCACACAGCACCCGGGACAGCGTAAGAGCCCACCTCTCGTCCCAGGCCAGCCTGAGGGTCCCCATGCGGCCCCCACCCAAGGTGTCACGTCCTCCTTTGTCTACCCAGCATTTTTTTCCAGCAGGCTGACTCGACTGGCTTCTCCCTCTCCTGCACTGTTATTTCTGTGATCTGGGAAATAAAGGCACCAAACAGGACACAAGCCGGAAGCTCACGCTGAATCTGGAAGCAGCGCAGGGGTCCCTGCTGGAAGGTACGTGTGTCACACGGTCCTTTTGCCAGGCTGGTGGCCCAGGCTGAGAGCATCTGGTGGGCACACATTGTTATTTACCCTCTACCACTGAGGAATGTGGTTGTGTTCCCCCAGTCGCTGGAGTTCAGCCTCAGAGTCCTGTGTCACAGAGTTGCAAGGTAAAAGCACCACAAGCAAACACAGAAACCCTATGTGGAAAATGTTGGGGAGAGATGCTTGGGACAGACACCGGGAGTGACTTTCATGCTTGGCCCTGACCAGGAGCCATTCCCCGCCACCAGCACTCCCAGCATGCTCTTTACGTGGGTCTACTTCCTTGTGCTATTGTAAGTCAGACAGCCGCATGAGAAAGGAAATTTGGAAAATGAATGACCCACCAAGCTCAGACTGCACATGTCTCCTCAGAATATTACGCCCTATGGCACGTGTTACTCCGTTAGCTCATTGCTAAGAGCATGCCTGAGTAGGAAATTCAAGACGGACAGAGTCGGACAATGTCAGAATGGGAAAATTATTGGTCAGTGCTTGTGGTCAGAATCGCCAGGCCGGAAGAAGGAAACAGAGAAGAGGCCGGGCTCTGCAGGTGCCGGACAGGGGCGTCACAGCTGGTGCGTCCCAGGCAGGAGGACACGGGGATTTCCAAGGTGCCAAGTGGGCTTGGACGCTCCAATATCAAGTCTGCACGCCTTCCCTGTCCCCTGGACAAGAGCAGGAGCTTGGCAGGAGGAAGACAGGCCCAGTGCAGCCCTCTCTGCACATGTTAAGATAGAAGCCAAATAAGCTCTAGAGTGTAATGTCTCTCTAGTTTCCATGCACCATTGTTATGGTTGATACTTTGTGTCAACTTGAGAAGTTAAGAAGTTTAACTAAGAGACTCAGCAGGGAGCCAGGGTTCTTTGCAAATATCCTCATCCTGTGCAAGAGGAAGGCAAGGAGATTTTGATTGCTATGGCAGCCCTGGAGAGGGGCTGGCCTGTGTACAGTATAAGTGAAGAAAAGAGGCTTGCTCCCCCTTCTTTTCTTCTGGATGCTTTTGCAGGCTGCTGTCTTGAAGTGTTGCCCCGGTGCCACCACACCCTGCCTTGGAGTCAGTTGACTATGGACTGAAATCTCCACAAACTGCAAGCTAAGTAAACCTTTCCTTCCTTAATTTTGGGTGTCGGGTATTTTGTCCTAGCAACCAGAGAAAAGTAACTGAGACAACCATGAGTTTATTGCTATAAATAAATAAATTTCACAGGACTGCTTTAAAAGGAGTGTTTCATTAACTGTGATTTTTCCATTAAGTCACAAAATGAAATAAATCTCATGGCTGAACATCCCTCTTGCTGTAGTCACATGAGCTGGGGTTGGGGTGCACCCCATCATGTGAGAACCACTTGATCCTTCCAGCCTCACTCCAAACTCAGGGTGATTTCCATCTGAATCAGTTTCTTAAAAATACATCCTCAAGGGCCAGGAGTTTGGCTCAATGGCTTAAGCGCCTGTCTAGCAGGCGTGAAGTTGTGAGTTCGATCCCTAGTGCCGCAAAAAAAAAAAAGAAAAAAAAATGCATCCCCAGGAAAAGATGTTCCAAAAGCATACACTGCTTTACTGTATCAATCGGTTCACCTGACTCACTCTTTTATGGAACTGACAATATAAATTTACAAGGTGAAACTTTCAGTGAAATACCAACTTCAAATCCTGACCCATCAGCACATTCCGCATAGAACAGGCTACATCAGAGCCCTGATTTCGAAGCCCTGAGGACCGGGGTTACCATCCTGAGCATGTCATTCAGAAATACCAGAATTCCACCAAACCCCTCTTTGGGCCATGAAAAACTTAATATGCAAAGTGTCATATATAAAACCCAATAAAAATGTTTTTACAGTCAGGAAGAAAATTTCAATAAGCTTAGAGCTTAATTTGTTATTTATTATAAGACTGATATGTTGGTGATATTACTTTCAATAAACATATAAATTAAAGGCAAATTCTATCAAAATTGTCATGATTTTTAGAAGTTGATAAAAGAATCCATAGTTATCTGGTTGATTTGGAACTATCGGAAAAGTTATGAATACATATGATAAGAATAAAACTTTTACACTGACAAAATATAAAGTAAAGCAGCAGTCATCACACTGCAAGTACTCAAAGATTAGAAAATAGGTCAGTGCAGAAAATTCCAGAGCACAGATGTAGAATTGAATGAAGGTACAATGTTAAGGGGGAGAGGCATACATAAATTATTTTAATTCATAATTTCAAAATAACGGTCATTGAAGGAAAGATAATAGGTTAACACTTTGTTTCTTACACAAATAAATGAACACTTGAAATATCTTGGGCTAAGAAACTTGTTTCTAAACATGAGTGGCTATGAAGACAACAATTCCGGGGCCACAAACTGTATCATGAACAAAATCCAGAACCAAGTAATGATGAAACAATACTGTAATGCGTCTGACACAAAGGTAGCATGTTTTTGCTTTGTAACAAAATAACTTAATAAAAATTTGTACACAGACAAGTAGAAAAAACTGCTCAAATATCATAACTAAGTTCAAGAAAAAAAGAAGAAATTTAAAATTCCCCTCTCCTCCCCCAAAATACTAGGAAGATTTTAATGAGATTTTCGTATCTACATTAAGAAGACAACAAATGATTTCTGAAGATGTAAAAGAAACTCTGAGGTATAGAGTCATGCTCTCTCTCTCTGTCTCTCTCTCTCTCTCTCTCTGTGTGTGTTTATGAGTTTTTATTGATGTAAGTGAAAGGGAAGAGGGTGCATTTTCCCTTCGCACGTCTCTCTCGGGGCCTCACAGAGGTCCTCTCTGCCTGGGGAATCACAGGTGCATTTTACGTTATGACAAGTGAGGATGAAGTGCGATTCCTGCTGGCCCCAAATGGTTCCTGTCAGGCAACTGTAACAGAACCCATAACACCGAGTCCATCACCTGATTGCAGCAGGTCTAGTTTCCCACTCCAGAGGGAATTCTTCCAAGCTGTACTACAGACGCAGTGGGCTTAACTGAGAAGGGAAATTCCCCATACACAGACTGGACAGAGAAATAGTCTTCTGTCTTTAGGCATGGTCATATTTAATGAGCTGTTCCATAAAGGAATCCTATTCATTTCTGAACATAATTGATTGAGATAGAGTTTTAATTTGTGCCCACCCTACCTCTTTCACTTGTAGTGAGTTGAGCTGTGAGCCTCAAAAAAGATGTTACCCAAACCTGACTGTGTATGTGTGTAACCTCAGAGGCTGAGGCAGGAGGATGGCAAGTTTGAACACAGCCTGGGCAATTTAATTCGCTGATTTAGCAAGGCCCTGTCGTAAAATAAAAAGCTGAAAGGGGCTGGAGATGCAGCTCAGCTGGAAATTTAGTTCTTAGTACCACAAAACAAACAAAACTGCACTGAAATCCTAACTCCTAACTCCTAGTTCTTGTGAACCCCTACCTGAAAATAGGGTCTCTGCTGACTAAATCAAACGAAGATGAAGTCACAGAGTGTTGTAGTCAGGAGTTGCAAGGAGGACAATTACATACAGGACACAGAGTTTATAGTATTATTTTATGATGGTCACCCAGAGTTAAGCACAAGGAAGTGCAGGAAATCTGTGCACAACACTACAGACCTAGAAAATCCAGCTGAGGGCCTGGATCCCCCAGTAATGTCCTGCATGAGTCCAGCTGAAGACCTAGAGTCCATGACCATTCCTCCCATGAGTCCAACTGGAGACCTAGAGCCCATGACGACTCATGCAAGTCTGCTTTGTGGACTTAAACTGGGATGGCGCAAAGGTCAGCGGTGGAAGCTAGAAAGTCTGTGCCAGCAGGATGAAGGATCTGTGCCAGTAGGTTGAGGGTTCTGCACTGGAGCCAAGAAGCAACGCTCAAAATAAGGACCAGGGCTCCCCCAAAAAGTACCACAACCATCCTTAGTGGCAAAAATGTCCTGAGCTCCTGTGATGATGAGAACAGTCGAGTACTTATCAGGAAGCCAGTAGGACAAACTTCTTCTGGAGATTAAATAGCAACATCTTCCCCTCCAGAGCCAGGAAACAATTCTCAAAGTAAGGACCAGAGCTCCCCCAAAGTGAACCACAGCCACTCTCAGCAACAAGGTCCCGGGCTCCTCCAATGATAATGACTGAATTCATATCAGGGGAGCCAGCATGACAAGCTCTTGCAGGAGAAACAACAGCTGCAAACAGCAACACTTAGGAGAACCCTCAACACTGCTCTTCCTCTCCAGGTCTCCTTTTTATGCTGGCAACAGTCCTCGGGTGGGCCATCAACGCTCAGCACCATGCTGATTCAGTTCAGCTGGGGTTTAAATTGACCACCAGCTACCAACCCACTGCACAGAGTGTTAGAGTGGGCTGTAAACCCAGTGAGGCCATCCTGATGAGAAGAACCGGAAGACTTGCAGAGAACAAGGCATCCACTCCTTCGCTTCCTGCTGCCCACTCGTCCCCATCATCTGGAAACCAAGACAGCCGCCGGGCATCACTGCTGTACCAGGGCAGTTCCCCCGCAAACTCAGCTCCCTGCAGAGGCGCCTTGGGGAACACCGTCCCTGGCAGAGTGGAGGCCTCTACCCACGGCATCCTCTGTGTCTGCTAATGATCCCTGGATCTAAATGGAGAGAGGCATGGGTCATCTCCTGTTTCCTGGCGTGGAGAGCCAGCCTCAGCAGTCCAGGGGGTGCCATCCCATTGATGCCCAGGACTCAGAACTGAGTCCCCTCCTATCGATCACCTGCCAAGGACAGGACTAGAACCAAATCTGGGAGTCAGGAGCCAAGGCAGAGGCCTCGCTCTTGCAGGGGTCACCTATGAGCTGAGATGCAGATTCATCTCCCGGGCTGCACCGTCCCTACAGACCGGAAGCTTCTGCAGGTGTGGGGAGTGGCAGGACCCATGCTGTGTCCACGCACCTGTCACACGCCCCTTTTTAAATTTATTTATTTGTTTGTGAACTGAGGACTGAGCCTGGAGCGACATCCTCAGACTTCTAAAATGTTTTCTTTTACTGATGCAACAGGGTCTCACTAAGATGATAAAATATTTAAACTGGGCTTGAATTTTAGATACGCCTGCCTTAGGCTCTCAGAGTCCTTGGATTCCAGGAGTGCAGCACTATAACACGGGTCCCTAGGCCTGATGTGACACCCAGGGAACACCCCACCATGTGGTCCCCATTCTGTAAAACCCAAGATAGAGCAGAGCCCTGGGCTGAGAACCCACAGCAGGACAGGAAGTTCATTCCAAAGCAATCGTCCTTTCCCCGTTGAAATACATCACTGTCCTGTCCAGAATGGGAGGACTCTGATGCGTCCAGTTGTCACAAAGTCTGGCCAGCCATGGACCACAAGCTCAGACTCACTTTTATTCTGCCCATTGGTCCCGAGAAGACCCATGTTTGTGACATGCTAATGCCACCTCCAGGGTTCTCACCAGCCGTGAAATCCTGGGTCTCAGGAGGACCCACACCAAGGAGTTCTGTGTCACCTGGGACCCAATTAGAAGATGCAAGCTAATTAGGATAGGAGACTTGCAATTTAAAGAATATTTAACTGGACACATAACCAGTTACTGAGAATGCTACACAATAACCTAGTCCTGAGGGAGAATTCTGTGGGAGGAAAAACTGGGAAGACAAGGTCCCTCCCCACAATTGGGATTTACTGAAGAAGCCACAGGTATTGCCATGGACGGCAGAGAGGCTTGCTGGGTCCGCAGCCTGTCCTACAGTCAGAGGGAGAGGATGGTATGGAAGGACATGAATATTAGGAATGTGGAAGCCGTTAGATGCCATCTTAGTTCCCACTCAAAAAAATTCTTAATTACTGGTATATTAGTATAATCCCACATTTTCCAGGTGGTTTCCATAATTATAATTTAAATATCTGAATATGTATTCTATTATCTCAATAAAAAACCAATTATTGTCACATTGGGCCATGTTTTCTGAGATAGGACTATCCTCATTCAGAGATAAAGAATGGTGGCTGGCAGGGTGGTGCGGGAGCCTGCAGTGTAAGGGTTCTGGACCACAAAAGTGAAGTCCAACCTGCACCTAGATGCTCCCCACACTGAGGATGCAGCTGGGCAGACAACTGGCCGCCCTGGGCTGTGGCACCTGCCTTCAGCTCTTCCCTGCTCAGGCCTGAAGGCGAAGGCTCCTTTTCTGCTTCCACTGCTGAATAGTCCAGGGATAGAGCTGTGGAATCTACCATTGCATTTCCAGTGAAGTCGTGCTGTCAGAAATTGTAATAAGGCCTGGGGACGTAGCTCGGTGGTGCAGTACCTGCCTGGCAAGCGCAACACCCTGAGTTCAATTCTCAGCACCAAAAAAAAAAAAAAAAGAATGGAAGAAAGAAACTGGTTTTTTTTGTTTTTGTTTTTTGCGGCACCAGGGATTGAACTCACCACCTCGCGCCTGCCAGGGCAGGCGCTTAAGGCACTGAGCCAAACTCCCGGACCTGGTTTTTTGAGGCAGGGTCGCACTATGTAGCTCAGGCTGGTCTTGCGCTCGCGTTGTAGCCCAAGCCGCCCTCGAACTCACAACGCTCCTCCTACCTCAGCCTCCCGAGTGCTGGGATTAAAGGCGTGCGCCACCACGCCCGGCTCAAGAAACTGTATTAAGAGCCTCACTACATTGGTTCATATGCTCTGAGCAAATCTTCTGCATAACACATCAATTTTACTATAACAAATGGGTTAATATCAACTAAAAAAAACTACAACTAAAAAAAAATTGGGATGAATAACACTCTTTGCGTCACCCAGAAAGTGATTTGTTTTCTCCTTTCTCATAATTAGAATTCTGTGATTTTGCTTTCCTTCTTACTTGAGGTGGCCATAGGTTCCAAAGACCTGCTGGACGTTTGTTCATAGAAATTATGCTAACTCTGTGCCCTTTGGAGTGTTACTTATTTTATACTTGTATATATATTGGCCATTTTGGCGGTTACTTATTTTGCTAAAAGCAATATCAAACATCCTAGGAAAAGAAGCATGATGTAAATGGACCTTAGTTCCCCACTTGCGTCACCTGTCATCTGATGTTAGCTATTAAGAGCCTTTGCAATTGTTTCCCGCCACTGGTAATGTTCTGGGGACACTTTGTTCATCACATCTGGGGCAACAGATCCATTCTATAAATTCTCCAGGAGTTTCTGAACCTCATAAGGTCTTTGGCTATCTTTAGAACATTTCCTTTATGTTGAAAGACAGGTTTCAAAAGGTTGTTTTTTTAAAATTCATAAAATTCTTTAGCATACGACTCATTATATTTCAATACAATTGCTATTATATAAATGACCACTTTCCGTATTTTCCTTTCATAAGCTACTTTAACAAATACATCCGTCTAGCTTTTAACTGACTCAGATTACCTGGTTGGTTGATCAGCTAATCTGTAAACAATTATAGTTCAAGTTTCTTCATTCCAATATTACTGAAAATATAAAACAAACTTCATAATAACTACAGACAAAAAGTGAGTTGCCGTTGGTTTACACAGTCACAGTCACTAGTAACCAAATTAGGAGATAAGGTACTAGGTTACACTTATTAAAAACGGGAGGATGTATCAAGAACCAGTTTCTCTGCACATTTAGTGCCACTCTGGTCTTCTGTCGCATGCTCAGCGGTGGCAGCTGTGGACGTCGGGCAGGTGCTGGTGATGGGCAGGGTGCCAGATGGCCGTGCTCAGTTCGTGGGAGCAGAAGGGCTTGACCCAGCACTGCTATTCTGTGACCCCAGCACTGCATGGGGACTCTCAGCTTCATTTTCATCCTGCTGATTGTGTCAATTTCTCAAGAATAAGGGAAAATAAATAAGTTCCTTTTTTCTTCTTATTATTAAGGAATGGCAATCCTGGTAATCAGATGTGCTGAAGAAAAGCCGTGAGTGCTTCCTTTAAGAGAAGAGATGGAAGGATGATATTCCCACAATGATCACATTTATATAACTTTTATCACAGCATAATTATTCTATCCTTAGTTCTTGCTATTAATTCCTTACTTGGTCTAATGTATTAATTAAACTTGATCATAAGTAGATATGTACCCAGTGCATACAGGATTTAGTGTTTTCCATGGCTTCAGGAATCCACCTGGGGTCTCGGAACACATCTCAGCCGATGGTGGGGTGCTGAATTTTCTCAGCAAGGGGATCAGAAGCCGAGAGCAACAGTGGACAGGACATGGTAGAGATCCCTGGCTGCAGGGTGCCCGTGCTTCCCGCAGCGACAGGCCACCAAGCTGTCTGCTGAATCAGCACAGGAACGCACGTGTAGAACTCGCTCCTGAGAGCCAAAGCCTTAATTATTACAGTTCTGTGAATTTCAGCCAGATTTTTTATGACGTCTCAGTCATGATTTTGCTTTATTTTGTTTGCTTTTGATTTCAGTTGTAAAGAAATGTGGTAATGCATAACCATGCCTACTTTAGTAGCAAAATCTGGGTTGTCAATTTCCTACTAATCTCTGAGCCATGAAGCGTTCTCCGCATTGTGTTATAATGAAGGTGAGAGAAAGGAAGCCCACCCTAGTGGCCAAGAAAGGGATGGACTGGGTGTCCGTGCTGAAAGCTGGGGACTTGCCACGCAAATCGCTTTTGAAGATAAATGAACTACTTAAAAAACAAGAGGACAGAAACTGCGAGCTTAGAACTGTATGGGGAAGAAACTTCAGCCTTGAGCTAGGTCAGTTTAGAGTAACACAAATAAGCCTCACTTCGCAGAGCAGATAACAGAATTTTGGAGCTCAGGATTCCAACACATTCATCAGTGAGAAGGGTAAGAAAGCAAAAAACATTGACTGGAATAACGAAAGATAGTCTCAGGAACGAACCTAGAAGTTCAGTGTCAGGCCAGAAATAGGCCATTTTAGAGAGCATCTCTGCACTTGCTGTGGACCCCAGAGACAAGGGTGGCATGGACCGGGCTCTGGTCAGGAAGGGCAGCTCGTCTCTGTGTGATTTGAACCAAAGTCAGCTTATGTGCTTGGTGCTGACGTGAATATACAGATGGGGCTGGTTCTGTTTAATTAAAATGTGAACTAACTCTTTTCCCTCACTTAAAAGTCCTGGGCACTTTCAGCATTAAATGACTGAGCTCTGAGTACTCCTGCAGGGATTTTCACTCAGCACTGGCCGGAGCTGACAGACAGCAGCTTGGGAAATGGACGGCTACAGGAGAAAGGAGAGAATTCCACTTTGTGAATGGGAAATGGAACGACCCCAGGATCCAAGCTTGAACTCTGAACACTCCTGAGAAAAGTGGCCAGTCTGAAAAGGAATGCAGAGTCCATTCGCAGGCTTCAGTGGAAATCCACCCACTGGGAAAGCTCCAAGAGGGCCAGCTTGTTCTATACAATGTGCCTGCGCTTGCAAGTGTTTTCTAAATCTATCGCCCCAGAACTCTTGCAATCAAAGACGGCAAACAGCAGGATGCCTTCTGTGTGGGGGCTCTCAGGGACAACTGCCGTCCTTTCCCCTGGCTTGGGCTCCTGCCAAGCAGGGGTCCAGAAATAGCACTCATGGCAAAGGAAATGGCTCTGAATTCAACTTCCGGATCGGGTGTGTGCTTTTCCTCCACATGTGGACACACAATTACTTTATGAACACTCGCACATGCGTGCTTGATGAATGCAGAAAGATGGGGATGTGGATGTTGGAGTGCCCACTGATTGTAAAAGAAACATATTATATAGAAGGAATTTATTGAGTCGATTTTGAATACTCTCAAGACAGGGAAATGAATGATAACCACACTACTCTGCTTGACTGTAGTAACCACTTCACTACGTAAATTATATCAGGAGCTAAGTGAATCAAAGATTATGTTGTTTACATTAAATATAGACAACAGAAAAGCATGAAAAGGAGGAACATTGTAAAATTTAGACAGCTCAGATAGTTGGTGAGGATTAACTAGGAACTTTAAATATGTTTTCCCTCCTTCTCTCTATTTTAGACTCTGCTAAAAATATATTTGCTTTCAAAGGGCAACTTGCTCCTCTACTATATCAGTATCCAGTTTTACTGCTGTGTCTCCTCCTAGCTGGCTCCGTGCCAGTGTGGAACGTAAATGACAAGATCCCTCCCCAGGGACATTTTTGTTATCTCCTGTACATAACGCAATGTTCTTATATTCAGAATATCTTTCTCCTTCTGGATTTAGAATGTAAAGAACCAGGCATTTCATAATCATCAGAGATTTCTTCCTCAGAACGCAGCTAACCCAGCAACACTGGTATCACTGATGTCTAAACAAACTTCAGAGCTTCACAGTATGATCATAGTTATGAGTAGAGAATTCAATATGAAATTATCTATCCATCCACTCTTTATTCAACCATCTAACCAGACCAAGCCAAGTATCAAGGCTGTGCATGCATGTGTGAGCATGCACACATGTGCATATACAAACCCCTATTTATATATAAATGCTTATGCAGCATTGTGGGCAAGTATATTCCTGATACATGTTCCAGTCTTTTGTTCTGTCTCACCTTCCATGCATCAATTTATTTTACTTAGTATTCATACAATAAAATGACAGAAAGCTGTGCCCCAGCTGCTTCTGAAGGCTCTCAGGACAAGAATTGGATGTCACAGGACAGCGGAGCTCGGCCCCTGGGACTTTCCACACCACCTGGCTCCCCACAGTCGCTGTCAGCCCCGGACTTCTCCTTTTACTGCGAAAAAAAATTCCGCCATGAATGGGCAAAAGCCTGTCAAAATCTTAAGATTTTTCTCCATGCTGGCTAAGGTGCATAACTGATTATCTTGGTATGATTTTTGCATGAAAAGTACGACGACGGAGGATGATTTGTTTCAGTTTCAGTTATGGCAAACAGCTAAGACAACCACCAACCTAGTTTTACGCTCATATTGTCAATGTGCCTCACAGTATTTCTTTGAAATAGATTTTTTTTTTAATCCTGAAAAGTGATCTTTTTCAATCCCCCTGGTTTGTGTCTGAAAATCTCAGTGGCCTGAGGGCACAAAGGGAGCTGATTCACAGACCTTGGGAAGCTTCCTAAAGGGGCTCTCACTGGCCGGCTTCCTTTGTCAGCCCCTGAACCTGATCCTGGCTCATGAACAGAGTGTGAGCGTACTCCGCCTGCCTGGGACCCCGGTCTGCTCCAGCCCGCTTGGGGGTGACTGGAGAATGTTTTCCCCAAGGCTTTCTCCTGAACCTTTGCAGGAGAATTGTTTTCCCCACCAGAGAACAGCCCCTGTTCCAGAAGGTTAAACTGATTCTTCAGAGACTATTAAACCTTAATCCAATTACAAATAATCTCCTTCTAATGAGTTTGATACAAAAGTACTTTCAAGTCCTTGTTGTATGTGTCTGTCTAGAAGGATGGTTTTATAAGGAGTGATCAAAATACATGGTAAGCATTTAAATTTTTAAAAATTATTACCAAAATGACCCATTGCACTTAATTCCCCACAAAATGTTTTCCATCACTTGGAGCACAGGTACCCCTTTATTCTGGCCACTTTCTGCAGCAGTTCTGGAAGTCCTCTTTGCGAGTGTCTTTGTAAGGTGTGATCAAAAATACAGTGGATGCTGCTGCTGAGTGCACCCCAACAGAAAGGCGGGCTCCTAATACATCCCGGCGTCCTCGTCCACCGCGTTCGCTGCATCTGGCACCTGGCAACCTCTGGGTCTTCCCTTATGTCAAAATGATCCCGAAAGGCAAATATTTCTAATCCATTCATGATATCGAGACAACCACAGCAGAGCAACTAAAGACACTCATGACAGAGGTCTTCCAGAGCTGCTTCAGAAAGAACAACGGGATGAGTGTGTTTGAAGTGAGGGGAGGATTTTGAAGGGGATTGATGGCAGTGTGCCTTCTGCTGTAGTTTTCTGTGTGTTTGTTTGTTGTTTTTTGGCTTTTTTTTTAGCTAAACATTCAGTGTTGTAGATTTTGAGTCGGCTGTCTGGTGTGTTTATCAGCACTTGGCGGAAGGAGACTGCTGGTGTCCTTCCCCACACATTTCATGTGAGTAGTGAGTGCTGCCATCTTGCTCCAGGAGATTTCTAGGTTGACCAAGCTTCTCCTACATGCTGCACAAATCCCAGCATGGAGAACAAAAGAGCCCTATCCAAGGACAGGCATCCTTGATCTCACACCACATGAGAAATTCAATAAAATCATGCAAATCTTCCCTAACTTCAGAAATGCAGTAACTGGAATTTTAACAAAATGAGTTCAGATTTTCACTGATGTGCTCAACTTATGTTTGTTCCAAGTCATTCAGCAAAGTCACCAACTTTGTTTTGTTTTCGAATGCAATCACAAATCAAGCCCTACTTGGTTGGTGGTTGGGTGGTGGGTTGAGTGTTGGATTGGATTGTTGGGTGGTTGCTTGGTTACCATAGTGATCTGAAAGAAAGCTGTTTCTGGTCATCAGAATACTGGCGGGAGGTGCAGGAGTGCTCGGGACACTACGGAGCTCTCCCCTCCATGGACAGATGCTGGGCCTCAGCGACTTTTGCTCCATGGGGGTCTGTACGGAGCCCCTGGCAACAGCAAAGCAAAGTCAGCAGAGGACAGCTGAGCTCGGGCTCTGTGACCTTCCCACAGGGAGCTCCTTATGATCCAGCGCCCTCCCGCAGCAGTGTCATCTGACTGGCTGTCCTGTGCCCTTGGTTCACTGCTTCGTTGGTCCCAGGAGGGAGCCAAGCAGAAGCACCTGGTTTCCTAAAACTGATGACGGTGGCTGGCAAATGTGTCTACAGCTTCCCAGGAAGGCACAGCTTGTGATCCCAACTGGGAACCTCATGCTCCAGGCAGGCGCACACCATTAATCCAATGTGCCCACTGCCTCCGCAAAGCTGAGTCCCCAGGCACGCGTCACTGGCTGGACAGCAAGGGGTTGGACACTAACTCCTGGTCCTCCCGGAATGCCCAGCCCACTCCCCAGGCAGGGCACTGGGCCAACCTGCTTCGCTGTGTGCATAGTCTGGGCACATGCTGTCATGCAGTCATGCAGCAAGCAAGGAAGCTGGGTTTTAGGGTAACTGACTTATTAGCAGCCAACCAAAGGCAGAGCTGGGGGTCGGACTCAGGCCTCTCTGCCTTTCTCAGGGCTGCTCAGGTGGAAACTGACTCAAAAAAAGGCAGAAAAAATAAGAAAAAAAGTGGGAGGGAGGAAGAGACAGAAGGACAGATGAAGGAAAGAAGGGAGGAAGAGCAGAAGTTAGCATTTTTGTATGAATTCACTCTAGTCAACTATGAAAAATATCAGTCCTGTAAAACTAACCTCTATATAATTTCATAGTTCTATAAAATGAAAAGATAAAAGTAGATGTGGCTTGATGTAATCATTGATACATTGTGTCAACTTGAGAAGTTTAGGAGTTTAACTAAGCAACTCAGCAGGGGCCCATAGTCCTCACTTGGTAAACATCCTCCTCCTGTGCAGGAGGAGGGCCCAGAGATGGTGTGAGTTCTACACCTGCCTAGGGTAGGCAGCCTGCATACAGTAAAAGGGAGGAAAAGACACTCTCCCCCTCTTTTGCTCTTCTTGCTTTTGCTGTCTTCTGCCACCTTGAAATATTGCCCTTTATCACACCACCCTGCCTTGGAGCCAGCTGATGAAGGGCAAACCTCTGCAAACTGTGAGCTAACTAAACCTTTCCTCCTTTAACTTAGGGTTAGGATATTGTGTCTCAGCAATGAGAGAAATATAACTAAGACACCTGAGTATTTCTATTGTGCGAGAATTAACGTTATACAGCTGATAAGAATATCATATACCAATCCACAGAGAACATGATATTTGATAGAAAAGACCTTATTTTCAATCAATGACCAATTTCTGGAATTTTAATTCAGCCTTTTAAGAGCAACAGACTAAGACTTCCATTGTGAATGCTTCCATTTTCATTGCACGGAAGATAATAAAAATATTTATATGGAGAGAAACTGTGTCATTTTATGCCCTATAAAAGCATGAAATAATTGCCTCCAGCACAGAACAGGGTGTCCACAGATCCTCAGTGAAATCCTGTAGAAAATACAAGCAAGCAGGTCTGGGAGCACACAGGCATCTCCGAAACTGTGTGACAGCAGGACAGCAACTGGCCCATGAGTCCAACCAGAAATGGAGTGGAGCTCCATACACAGGCAGGAAAACAGCACTGAGAAAAACACCAGCACGGAATGCTTCAGAAGGAGGGACATTAAGAGACCTAACAGGCAGGCTGCACAGAGGACAGAAGGGAACCGCACAGTCCACGAGGTGGTGCTGAGACGTTCGCCACCTTGGAAAGTCCTGCACCTCCCACAGGATGCTCAGTGTGAGCTGAGAGTGAATTGGGGGAAACCCAAGTCAGGCCACAGCAGTGATGTTTAGAACAGCAAAGACAAAAACCAAAGTACGATTTATCAAGAAGCTTGCTACAAGAAATACAGTTCAGGCTAACAGAAGACTTCTTGTTAGAAAACTTGAGGAAGAAGTCAGTAGAAAAAGATGTCAAGAGTTTTGAGGGAAAATTCTGTTTCATTGTTATTTTTATCTTTTTTTCCCTTTAGAATAATAATGAAAAAGAAACTATTAATGTTGAATGGTAGGCATATTCATGACCATTCAAATTCATAGCCTTGTAAAGACACTGCCAGCATTAAAAGTTGAAGACAGAGAAACTATTACAAGAAGAGGGATTGAAGAAGCATGCTCCGTAAGGACCTTGACGACACTAAAGCCCTAACATAACTGTGTGTCTAAATCTGATAGTTGTGTGTTAAAACGTTGAGGTTTAAATTCCACATGAGAAGAATTAGGAGGCAACATGAGAGCGTGAGAAGACTGCGGCGTTCTTTAGTAGGTAGGTCTAGAATGGCTTGCTCTTCATTTTACTGAGGAAAAGTCAATAATTTCAGATGTGAGAAAAATTTAGTGTTAACTGTATTTATTAAAGTGTGCGTATCATTATAGATATAAAGAGAATGGAGAACCAATTTTAAAGGGAAATATTTAAAAGAAGAGGAAAAAGGAAGGAAGGAAGAATAAAGAGAAAAATTATTATTGTTTAGTATTACCGGGAATGATCAAAACACATAGTGCATATTTAAATAAAAATGTATTACTATAAAAGACACATTACCATTAATCTCCCTTAAGATACTCCCCCTCACTTCAAACACACTTATCTCATAATTCTTGTTACTTTCTGAAGCAGTTTACAGTTTATTTAAGGCAATTTTTGTCAAACAAAAATATTACAGGTTATCTTAATTCACCTTATTCATACATCTGCCACCATATGATTGATTTCTGACTCTTCCCCAAAGTCATAGTGATCACTGAAAGGAAAAGTTTTGCATTAATTCAGGACATTGAGGCAGTCAGAATAGCACAACTGAAGACACTCAAGAGGACTTCCAGAACTGCTTCAGAAAGTGCCAAAATTGTTGGGACAAGTGTGTTTGAAGTGAGGGGGAGGATCCTGAGGGTGATTCATCACAACGTATTTCTTACTATAGTATATTTTTAAATGTAAATACTCACCACACAGTTTGATCACAGCTCATATCTTTTCTTTTTATCTTTCACCATTTCTTTCCAGTGCTGTGAATTGTGAACTCTAATTGTCTTCCTGCCCTCACAAGAAAAAAAAAAGAAACAAAAAACAAAAAACAGAACTTTCTTCCCAGCCTCCCTTGCAGCTAAAGACAAGCATGTGACCTTGCTCCTACACTTGATATATTTGAATGAGCATGAACAAGGCTTCTGTACAGAGACCAGATGATCTGAAATATTAGTCTTGTGGACTCTACAGTGGTGTAGGTGAGGGAAGCAGCAAACCCCCTCCACATGCAGCCCTGGCCCCCTAAGGTGATGTGGGCCTCACTAGAGCAGCCCTCCCATGTCACCGCAGTGTTGTATGCCCTGCTGATCCTCCGCAGCACACTTGGAGTGTCTCTAATAGGTTGTCATAATTAATTCTTCCTGCTGACGCTATCCAAAATTGATTTTCCCTGTGTATCCAACACCCCTGAATGGCATTAGACATGGTAAAGAAAGTACAGCCTCACCACGGCAAGCACTGACTCATGCAGGATTCCTCAGTGGTTGAGAAACTGAGTGAAAGTTGGATAAGCAGCAAACATTTACAGAGATTCAAACTTAATTATTAACCTCAAAGGGAATGACAAACTTACAGTGGGTTAAGGTAATAACCTTAACCACATAATAGGAGTTGATAACCTTAATAATGGGATGAGCTAGTAACATGTGCTCAGAGGTGCGACTCCCTAAGAGGGAAATGTGAGTTCTCTGTATTTCTGCCAAAAATAATAATGTTAAACTGAATTCAGTCACAAGGTAGCATGCAACAATCTAAAATTGAGGAATATTCTACAAAATAATTGAACTGAATTCTTAAAGTAAAAATCATAAAAGATGAAGGCTGAGCAAATTCTCTGGATTAAAAGAGATTAACTTGACATGGCAATTAAACTCAAGGTTCAACTCTGAATTGGATCCCGATGCATTAAAAAAAAAAAAAAAAGGAAATGTGATTAAGTGAAAATTACTGGGAAATTTTTCAAAATTTGAATAAAGACTATGGATTTGGTGATATAATTGATTTAATTTTATATTTCTCAATTTTGCTCAATACACTGTGAAATGGATAAGCCCTGGGCCAGCTGAGAAGGTGTGCTGAGCTCATGAGAAAGGAACTTATAGACGTCTTGCTGATGCAATCTCCACTCCAACTGGTGAATCTTATCTCACCAGTCCTACGCCTAACAGGGATATTGAAGATGACAAATAAATATCCCAACTCTGAAATTTCTAGCTTTTTCCTATTTCTTATATATTCTAGTTGCAAATACCCCATTATTCCTTCACTGTATCTCTTTCTTGTAATCTTTGATTGTGCATAGCCAGTGAAAGCATTTGCACATGCATCCTTCTGCCTCAGAATACAGTTGTGCAAGTCCAAGGTTCCTAGTTACAGTGCCTATCTCCCAACTTGCTATCCCAGGCGGTTAGCTTAGCTGCTTTCCTCTCACTGGGTCTCAGTACCCTCCAATAACAAATTAAAGGAGGAGAGGTTTATTTGCTCACGTTCTGGAGGTGTTTCAGTCCACACTTGGCTGGCTCTGGGGAGGAAGTGGTGGAGCGGAAAGGCCTGGGTAGAGGAGAGCCGTTCACATCCTGGCAGCTGGGAAGCAGAGAGCAGAGGGGAGAGGAGGGGGAAGCGATGCCCTTCCGGGTCCCAGTGAGCTGCCTCTTTCCAGCGTCACATTTGGCGATAGCACCTCAGGACCCCGTCCCCTTTCGGAAGACCCCCCTCTAAGTGCATGGGGCTCGCAGGTGACATTCTTGAGAAAAACCGTAGTGGTGATGTGGCAGGTTGTTCTAGCACTCCATAATAACATGGGCCACTGTAAATCCAACCTCTTAGTATTATCCTTGCCTTCAAGACACGTTTGCCCCTTCTAAGTCCCCATCTAATGACAAGTGTCTAGAGTTTTGCTACTGCAGCACTGGCCCTCCACTTCTGTGTCGTACTTTCTGTATTAGTTACCTAGTATCATAACAAAGATATTTTACAAACTACCCTAAAACACAGTGCCTTAAGAAGTACATTTATTATTTGTCACGTAATAGAGGTCAGCATGGTGGTTTTACTAAGTTCATCCAGGTAGGTAGGTAGCTACAGTCCTGGGAGTGTGTTTGCTCATGGGTTAGCTGGCTGCTGTCAATCATGAAGGCTCCGATAGCTCTGATGACCCTGAGTACCACGTCTGGGCCCTGATCCCTTTTTCTCTGGCAATGTTTCTCTTTTACCTACCTCCCAGTTGTCATGAACTGAGCAGATTACCCTACCATGTGCTTCTGCCTTGGAGCAACCAAGCATGGATGGAACCCCTGAAACCATGAGCCAAAATGAACTTCTCCTCTTTTAAGGCATGGATGTCAGGTATCTCAACCCCGCAGTGGGAAAGCTGACTGATACAGGAGACACATTGGATTCTCTTGTGGAACACTCCCCTGGCACTGCCTAGGTAACATATGAAGTTGAGGCCACTCCCCAAGCTGAGGGGCTGAGGGTGGGAGAGACATAACTCTCTGTTGAGTGGATCACCTTTGTTTTCTGATGACTTTTCTCTAAAACCCTTGTTTGTTTAGAGGTGGAAAAGGAATATGGAGCTCTCCAATAATGTTGCTCCACAAACGCTGATCTTTTTCTTCCTGTACATCTTTAATGAGCTCTTATACATCCTGGGGATGAGAGAGTGCCACAGCTCAGAACTAGTTTCTGCCCTTAGCGTGCATATGCAGTCTTACACCTCTGCAGAATTCAGTAGGTCTGAGGCCTGTTCATCTCAGCTTGGGGTTCTCAGCTGCAACAAGGAAAAGTCCTCTATAACATCTGGCTAACTCGGTTAGGTGTCGAAAAATATATGTGAAGATTAGCAACTCCAAACTGAAACCTGGGGCTAACTCATTTGGAGCTGGGGCCCCGCGGCCTGGTGCTGCCGATGTGAATACCGTGTGCTTGCTTAGCTGGTGAGCGGCATCTGACTACACAAATCCACTTCGTGGATAATAAAGTCAAAAGGGAAATTTTATCAGGTGAGTTCCTAGGACATTTGTTGTTCTTTTGTAAAGCTTTTCAAGAACAGTTATTGTGCCAATTTGTAGCTCCCTGGAACTTTATTTTTAAATTATTTTAATTCCAGTATCTTAGTGCACACTGTTCTCTGAATCCCGAAGCAGGGAGCACTGTGTCACTGTCTTTCCGAGGTCCTAAAGGATGAGCACTCTTAAGCAGGGCTCCAGGCGCACATCGCAGCTGTGCGGGCCCTTCCCGGCTGCAGCACTAAGCTTCCGGCCCTCAGAGCCGGGGACCTGTGCCCACTCTGTGTCCAGCAGGAGCAGAAGGACAAATCAGCTGGGCTGGTGGTAGAGAGATGAGGGAGGGGATTCACGTCAAGAAGAAGAAAAGGGAAGCGTCAGTGCTGCTGGGCAAAGGCATGTTCCAGGCCTCCACCGGGCTCCCGTGTTACTGAGACGATCAGAGGAAGCAAGAGAGGCCCATTTTGGGGAGCCTGACCAACACCAACACGGCTGGGCCTAAGCAGATTGGCAGAGGTGGTCAGCAGGTGGTCACGGAAGTGAGTGAGTGCAGGGAGTGAGGGGAGACATCGCCCCACGCTTAATCACCTGTGAGTGTCGGCCAGTGCAGGCCAGCGGCAGAGGCCGGGAGAGGGAGCCGCACACAGACCGTGGGGAGGGAGAAGTGGGCTCAGTCAGAGCAGGCGCTCGGCCTGCAGCCGGGAGCAGGGCCCTGGGAGGAGAGTCTGAAGCTGGAGAAAGCCTGGCAGTGCTTGTGTCTGTGAACCCGGGAGCCCCTGGGGCCTAGGTGGCCCCCGGAACTCCAAAAGGAAGCCGGAATGGAGGGTTTAGACAGCGGTAAGAGAGAGGAGACGGAAGCCCACAGACCCGAGCAGGGGGCTCTGGCTTTCGCAGGCTCCTTGGAGGGCACCTGGCAGCTGTGCTGTTCATCAGCAGGGAAGGGACAGGGACAAGGGCAGCAAGTGCTGGGGAAGGACCATGGCCAGAGAAGAGAGGGGACCACAGGAGCCTCCCGCTCAGGTACCAGGAGGAGGCATGAAAGCTCGGTCTTCTCCCAAGGGCGGCTCTGACATTATTAGAGGGTGGAGAAACATTACCTAAGTTAAAAATGGGGAAAATGATTCATTTTAAACTTTTAAAAAGTGAGTTATGTAAGTATCCCAAGTTTCCTTGCCCCTCGTATTCTGGCTTAGAAGCTGTAGCTGTGCCCAGCTCATCTCTAGAGAAGCAGATTCCATGGAAAATACATGTATGCTTACACAAGGAGTTTATGAGGTGGACTCACAGGATCAGAACCACAAGAGGCCCAGTGGATGTCTGCAGGGTCAGAAGCAAAGAGCCCAAAGTGGCCATCTAGTAGCTGTCGAAGGTCAAAGGCCTGAAAGTTCACTGAAGAATCACCCATGTTAGTCTGGGCCATCAGAAGGCTGAGGGAAGTGGAGACCAGTGTCCGAAGGCCATGAAGAAGGCCAGGGCTCTTCCAATAAAGGAAAACCCTTCTTTCCCTTTTATTCAGGCCAGGCTACAAGCCTATTGGCTGCTGCTACCCACATCTGGCATGGGTCCTCCCCCTTCAGTTTGTGGGTCCATACCTCAGTCACCCACAGACACACCCAAAATATGCTAGTATGCTGGTTCGTCTTTACCCAAGTCAACTTGGCACAATCATCAGCCACAGCCAACAAAGCAGCCCCACCAAGTGTGTGCATGCTACAAGGCATAGTTCCCATGCATGCACACACATGAAATACACAAGCAGACACACTACTAGGAGAGCTGTGAATGTGATAGCTTAAAGAATATGAGTGAATATCAAATTGGAAGGGCATATTAACTGAATATTTTCAGCCTACTAACTAGAATCAGGAGAAATAATTTCAAAACTGTCTTTTGAAAAAAACCATCATACAACGGAGATAGGGTATAAACTTCTAGAAGACTCTATATTTCACATTGATGGTAAAATTCCAAGAAGAACAAGCAGGTGCTCTGTAGAAACAGCTCTCTTCCTTTTCTGAGATGGTGCTTCTCTGTTCTGTAGCTGATTCACAGAGACAGGAACGTGTGGGAAGCTTCCCTCCCATGGCGAATGATAGCAAGCCCTTCCTGGACCTTGTTGCGGTCTGGGAAGTTTATATTTGTAATCCTATGGAAGAGTTATTGGAATTCTAGCAAGTTAATTCCAATCTATCATCTCCAGCACAACCCATGGCAAGAACAAAGACACCAAGGCATTATCTGTAGCTGTGGGGAGCCAAGGAGGGCCTCAGTGCAGACAGTATGATGGCTAAGCAGAACGAAGGCCACAACTCAGGGCTGGACCCAGGTTTTACTAATTTGTCAAGAGGGCAGCGGCTTGGGGATGAGTGCCTGTGAGAATGGCAGGAAGGACGCGAGGAGAAAGTTCTGGGGTTGGTGCTTCGGCTCTGATGTGTAATTGTTCATGCCCTGCGATGTCACGGCCTCTCACTGGAGGCTCAATGCCTGCTTCTAGGGAGCTATGGGGCAGGGCAGCACTGACTGTCACCTTGCTTCAAAGGCTGCACGTCAGCACCTGACTTAGACTGATTTGCATTACTTAAAGCCAATTGGGGGAAAAGGAAATGTCCTAGCCAGCTCTGTATACATCAGTTCATGGAAACAGGGCCAGGTTTAGCCAAAATGGAGACGATGCTCTTCTTTCAAGGAGAGTCATCCAGGTGGTCCCCCACAGCAGATCTGCCACCAGGGGCCTCCCTCGGTGACCACTGCCACCACCCAGGCCACCCACAGACCCAGCAGTAGGTTTCAAAAGCAAATTATGGCAGAGAAGACCTGAAGAGTAGGTGTGAGACAGTAAAAGCTATGAGTCAACTATATCCTGGATATCAGATAGAAATATCCAGAATAGCAGCTGGAAGAATA
>RJWM01022993.1:0-32828 GCA_004363535.1 Dasyprocta punctata | reverse complement strand
CTCTCTCGCGGCAGGCAGTGGGTCTAGAGCCAGGTAGTGGTGCCCAGAGGCTGGTTTCAGTGCCCTGTTGAAGAAATTAATCCCCAGGGACAAGCGGCAGTGCCCAGCGGCAGGGAGCGACATCCAGTGGAGGTCTGCGGTGGCGAGTTGCAAGAAGCAGTGCCCCGGAGAGACAGTGAGGGCCGGGGGCAGCTAGCTTGGCTCGGGGCAGACAGCAGTCCCAGGGCAGGGCAGCGGGATCCTGGGACGGGCAGCAGCACCTGGAAGAAAGGAATGGAGCCCCAAGACAGGCACAGTCAGGGACAGGCAGCTGTGTCCAAGAGTGGGCAGCGATGCCAGGCATAAGGGCAACTCCCAGGGATGGGCTGCCCAGGGACCCTGAAAATGGGTTATGGTCCTCTTCTAGTCCCTAGGTCACTTGGTCACTCTTCAATAACAACATCCCCTCGCTATGAATAGCTAATATACAGCACGAGTCATAAACAGATAAAATGACATGTAACCAAAAGAAATCTGGTAGCACTGTGGATAAGGAGGTACAGGAAATGGTTATCGAGGAAAGTTTAATCTAACGGACTACATGTCGTGAAGCGCCGCGGAGAGGGGGTGGCAGCGTGATCTCTTTGTAGGAAATCCAAAACCAACAGTTCAAGGTCGACGTGCTCTGTGACGCAACGAGAAGTCCAAAGGCAGCCTGATATGAATGTGTCCTCGGTCCACCGCTCAAGCCTAAGTCCAGGGAGAAGCTATTGACCAGACAACCCCAACAGGGTTGGGGGAGGCACGGGGGGATCTGGAGAGAATGGGGGTGGGACTTAGGCCCCCTAATTTCCATCAGCCCTGCCTTCCTTGACCATGAGTGATCGGTGCTTTCTAGGTATAACATGGAGTGCAGGGTGAGGGTCATTGCCCAGTGTCAGCTGTCCCCACTTTTTACCCCTATCAGGTCATTGTGAACCCCACTTCTGAGAAGATGTTTCCACCCACCAGCATCAATAAGCCACAACCCCAAAAGACTTATTTTTCTCTCCTGCACACGCATGCACACACGTGTGTACTTCTCACGTACAGGCCAGACAGTTTCTGGGTACAGAAAGGTAGAGTCAGGGGTCCTGCCCTAGAAATGGGGTGATAGCCATGGGGGCTGTAGCTTTCCTTCTGTTTTTGAAGGGGCACCATACCAAGTGCTTGCCTTGGTAAAGGTATTGTGATAATTATTTGCGTAAGTGTGGCTCAAAGCTTATGCCATTTAAATAGGTGCCCTTCAGAAAACCCAGGGAAGAGCTCATCATTCAGAGCTCATAGGTCCTGCTTTTGCAGCAGCCACAAATTACCCGATGGCCCCAGCCAGCACGGGGCCTCCTTTAGGTGTTATGAATGGCTGTGGCCAGTATCTAGCTCTGGGTCAGACACAGGGAGTTGACAAAGGACACTGTAAATGAATGTGTGTGAAAGAGGAGTTAGGGGAGGATGGAGAAAATGACTGAATGGAGAGAAGGGCTCACTACCAGACACAGCATGCCACTAGAAGAGTCTGCCCATGAGCCAGAGCCATGTTCAACCAGCACTGGGTCAAGATGGCCTTGTCGGGTGCAGCTGAGTGTTGAAAAGTGGTCTGAGCTCAGGGACCCATTGCAAAGGGTGGGGTGGAGTCTTAGTCCTCGCCCACCCTGCACTGGCTGGGCCACTCTGAGCAGAGGCTGGTGCTGGCACCCTGGGTCCTCCAGAGCCTCTTGAAGTCTGTGCACATAGTAGGTGCTTAACACATGCTGAATGAATCAATAGAGTGCACTTTTTCATTTCATATTTCCCATTGAGAAAACTTACAATTCCTTGTAGACATCTTTTATACCAAATTAAAGCTTTAAGCTAACACCTTCTGCTCAAATGTCCTCACTCTCTCTCTCCCTTAGTGTAATTTTGGCCGCTTCCTCTCTACATTTGAAACCACGGGTTTTGCACCTGCAAGCAAGAATACTGAAAGTCCCTACCTAGGGCAGGAAGAAAGGCAGGGACTCACAGGCATGGGTTTCAATCAAAAAGGGGAAGTGAAATGACACTAAAATAAACTTGAAGCCGGAAACAGTCAGCACAGTTTCTAGGTCTGCATACTTCTTAGGGACCTCGAAGTTTCTTCTACCGTAGGTCAAGTCTAATTTCCCTTCCCTGGAGTATGGCTGTTTCTTTGTAGCTACCAAGGAGTGAGTGGAAATCAGCTGCTGGACATGTGAGAAGAGTCCAGTTAAATGACCCCAGTCCCCAGCCTCTGAGCCGGACCAGCTGACGGCAGGTAAAGCAGAAGGTGCTGTCTCCATCGAGCCCAGTCCATAATGCAGATTTGTGGGAAAGAATGATCATTGCGACATTTATCACGTGACAGTAGTAACAAGGACATCATTGTTATGGCATCGTGAGGTTCTCACCTTGTTTCTTGTGAGATTCTGGCTTCTCTTTTATAGCCATTGCTCAGCAGAATCAGACAATGATTCCTACTCCAACCAATATCAAAATTCCTTAACTCACACATTTAAAGCCTTTAATTTATGAATTGAAGGCTTATAGTTTCTTACAATGGCTCTGATGATTAGACCTTTTCTTCATACAACTCCAGTTAGTTGTAATTACTCTGCCCATAAAATTTAGTACAAAACCCCTGTTCTGTGGTGAATGACATCAATTCAAGAGACAACTTGACAGCACTGCTGTCAAATGAATGCTGTGGATGGAGCTGGTGTACCCCCGTTCTGTCCCCCCAGGTTAAGTTGCTTCCCTGACCCTGACACATTGTACAAGGGTCCAAAATTTGTTTGGCTGGCTCTGATGTAGGTATGTCCTTCATCTCTCCCAGGACTTTCTGGACCGATAAGCATATTAGAGTTGGGGAAGCACTATGACTGGCACACATAGAAGGCATGAGGTATCTCAGCTCTTTCTGAGACACTGAACACCAAAAGAAGTATTGAACAGATCAGGACTGAGCATGTAGCTCTGTTTTGTGTCAACAGAGCCTACCTCCCTTCTAGGGTGACACTGATTCATTCATCAATCAACAGCAGGTTAAACCCCAATTAGTGAGGGGTGAATCCAGCCAGGTGCCTCCACTTCATCCCCAGGGATAACCCAAGACGAATTACCCTGCTTAGAACCTTGTCTGTCACATTTCCTGATTTCCTAGCTTAATGATTGAGCTTGAAGAAGAGGCAGGTTCAAGTACACGATTTGTTTCTAATGATCATCATGACGGTTTCCACAACTGTTGTTAATTCTCGGGAGCCATCTTTTGTGTGTTTTAAAGTTAATTTTGTTACTTTTATTTTTGGAGTCTGACAGGTCTTTTAGGATTAAGAGAGTCTAAGAAGGGGCAGTCAATGTGGATTATTTATTTGAGTTTGCACTGAAAATTATCATCATGTGATTTATTTACTAGCTTGACTTCTTTCTTTTCTTTCTTTCTAGCTTTTTTTTTGAGGGGGGGCACTGGAATTGAACTCACAGTCTCGCACCTGCCAGACAGGCACTTAAGGTGCTGAACCAAACTCCCGGCCCCGGTTTTTTGAAGCAGGGTCGCACTATGCAGCTCAGGCCAGCCTTGCGCTCCGGTTGTAGCCCAGGCCGGCCTCGAACTCACAACGCTCCGCCTACCTCAGCCTCCCGAGTGCTGGGATTAAAGACGTGTGCCACCAAGCCCAGCTTTTTTAATTTATTTATTTATTTTTTTTTTTTTGAGACAGGCTTTCACTATGTAGTTCGGGCTGGCTTTGAACTCACTTTGTAGCCCAGGCTGGCCTCAAATTGGCAGCAATCCTCTTGCCTTGGCCTCCTGAGTGCTGAAATTAGAGGTGTGCACCGCCATGCTTGATGCAGCAGCAATAACCAGAAAATGACTTCAAAATATCTGGAGCCCCAGGGCTGATTTTATAGCTCTCACACCTTTATTTTAGCGCCACCTGGAGATGCACATTGCTTATTGCAGGTGGAAGGGAATTAAAAAAAAAAATTAAACCTTCCTAACCTTAGTAACACAGAAATACTAAATTTCTCCTTTTGCTCATCTGTCCCAAGAGAGATATTGCAGCTGTAAATGTTTAATTATTCAATAACTCTATTAAATAGATACTGCTATTAACAGCATTTTACTGATGGAGAAATTAAAGCACGGTGAGTGGTAGAACTAGAATTTGAAGATGCTAAGTCTGATTCTAGAACACATACATAGTAACCACTACAGTGGATAAAACTTCCCATTTTGCTTCGACAGCCGGTCAAAATAAATGACATCTGAAATATCAGGGTAGAATAAGCAGCAGTGAGAGGAAATGGTAGACCAAGGGGGAAGACCTGATTGATTACAAGAAACACTGAAGAACTGGACTGTACACAATCTCAGAAAGCTGAGGGTACACGGACAGTCACTAAATATGTCAGTGATTTTAAGGCACTGGAGGAGAGGGGCTGAAAACCTGAGACGGGCAGTTTCCTCAGAGGTAAACTGGATGCAAGGTGGGCATCATTTTTAAGCACCTAGATGTGAGAGAACTGATCTCTAGGACTCGACATGGGCTCACTAAGAATCAGCACTGTTGGACACATTCTATTCCTGACAGATTGTTGAGATAACTGGATTTCGAGGCCTCTCAGCATATGCTGGGGGGCATGCTAAAGACATATAGCTAGAAGCAAAATTAGTTATTTTCATAGAAGTTGATGGGACCTTGTTCTCAGGATTATGAACTTAAAAGAGAATTTTAGCAACAAAGTCCATGAGTTGGTTTCAATTCCTTGGCAGCACTTTTGTTTAGCATCTGGGTGTCTTATGTCTCTGCCAATACACTGTACAGACCGCAAGTGGAGGGGCACAGGCAAAATATTGGATGAGTGAACCGGATGAATCTCAAACCATCTAACTGTCTGGGCCACTGGGCTGGCTCAAATGAGAGGTCACTGAACAGGAGGGAATACTGGACTCTTCCAAAGCACCAGCCTTCTGCTTCCATGCCAAGGAGTGACCTGGACAGGATGCGTAAGCAGTGCTATCAATGAAAGTATAACACAAACTATAGATGTAATCAAACATTTTAGTAGCCACATTTTAAAGACTAAAAAATGAAAATCTTGACTAAATTTTAGTACACATATTTGTTTCATTTCACAGTACCTGGGATTAAACCCAAGGCCTTGGCATATGCTAGGTGATGTTCTATCAATGAGCTACACGCTGGCCCTTTTTATTTTGAGACAATCTCGCTACATTGCCCAGGCTGACCTCAAACTTGCAATCTTCTCGCTTCAGCCTTCCCAATAACTGGGATTACAGGTGTGTACCTCCCTACCTGGCTTTTATTTTTATTTTTTTGGTGGCACCAGGGATCAAACTCACAACCTCACGCCTGCCAGACAGACACTTAAGACAGTGAGTCAAACTCCAAGCCCTAGTTTTCTTGAGGCAGGGTCACACTTTGTAGCTCAGGCCGGCTTTGCGCTCACGTTGTAGCCCAAGCCGGCCTCAAACTCACAACGCTCCTCCTACCTCAGCCTCCCAAGTGCTGGGATGAAAGGTGTGCGCCACCACACCCGGCTTGGCTTTTATTTTTAATAATACTTTACCAAATAAATTTTAAATGCTGTTTTACCATACAGTCAATATAAGAAGTTAAAATAGTTTGCATTCTTTTTTATATTAAGTCTTCAAAATCCAGTGTGTATTTTACACTTCAGACCACCCCTTGATTTGGCTTAGCACATTTGATGTGCTCAATAGCCACATGTGGCTACCACGTAGGACCACGCCACTTTAGAGAATTTACACTAATGTTTAGCTCTGTGAGGAAACTGCCTTCTGATGTGCTTTTTGTTTGTTTGTTTTGCTTTTTGCAGCCTTGAACTGATTATGTAGCCCAGGCTGGCCTTGTACTCATGGTGAACTTCCTGCCTCAGCCTCCCGAGTGCTGGGGTTTTAGGTGTACCCTACCATGCCTGGCTTAATTTTGTCATTCTTAAGATGGCTGCATCAATAGAGTGGCTGTTATTCCGCTCAAAAAATTTTTTTTCCTTAAGATTCTGGGTTCTTTGGTGGTACCCTCTTGCCTGTATCCAAAACTGACCAAGTGCTGGGACCATTTATTTCAGTGACTGAACTGCAAGAAATGTGAACCCTTACCAGATGCATTTTTCTTCTCTGATCTAGTTGTTATGTTAGTAGCAGCTTCTCTCTCTCAAGAAATAGAATAAAATTCTCTTTCTGCTTCTTCTAACATCCAAACCCAACTTAGTAATTTGGCTTTAAGTTCCCGCTCCCTTTCTCTTTTCCACGGGGGTTTCTGAGCTCTCACATCCAGCTCAGGAAGTCAGCAGCCTAACCAATGGGGAATGCAGCTTAACCAATGGGGAGCAGCCTAATGCTGAGGAGCAGGAAGTGAACCCCGACAGATGATGTCTGAATAAACAGATGTGAAAAACACACAGATATCGCCCTAGGTTATCTTCACTTTACAAATGAGAAAACAGACCCAGACAGATTAAGAGGCTTCACCAGCGTCAGAGATGAAGCCTGATTCAGGGCTGAGCACCCTTTCTGCCTCATTACCTCGCTCCGGGAGCAACTTCTTCTTTGCAGGTCTAAAGACACTCTTCCCTGTTCTCCGATCGTTACCTGGCATCCTCCCAGTGTTTCTCTACTTAGGAACTCCTCATCTCTGGAGGAGGTTACTGGGTTCAAATCCATGTCCCATCACTTATAAACTGGAAGACATAGCTCCATCTCCTCATCCACAAACTATGGATAATAAAAATCTCTCATCCGTATAACAGAACTTATCTATGTGAAGTACTTGGAACAGAACCTAGCTCCGAGTAAGCACTCAGTAAGGCACTCAGTAAGCACTTTTACTCAAGAGAATACGTTTTCACTTCATTTGCACTCTAACGCATTCATGAAAATCTCTGGCTTGAAAGGAATTTCTATGTTGACTACAACCTCCAAGGCTAGGAGTCCATCCTGCAGTACGCCTGGACAGATGGTCATCTTCGGTCTACATGGACCTTGCGGCCTCAGGGAGCAGCCTTCCATCTTCAGAGAGCGCCGACTTCTAGGAAAGCAACTGGGAGTCTAGTTTTATGATCCTCTCACCATTCCCACCTTCCTCTGTCACTACGGTTTACAAGAAATTCTATGGAACTTCAATGTAAATCTTTGTTACGTGCCTCAGATAAAGCAGAGAACTGAAGTTCAGCATCTGATGAAGAAAGGATATCTTTAACTTTAAATCAAAGCCATCCCAAGATTTAGTTAACTCAGACAAAAAAAAGACCCCATTGACATTATTCATAGGAAGAACATTACCTTCATGAGATCTTTCTACTCAAGGCTAGTAACTCTAGCTCTTAGCACCCTGACTGATCTTGTATCCACTGGAAAAGTGGAAATAATGAAAAGCAAGTCCAAATAACAATCAAGGATTCTCCTGAGCTAGGATATATAAGGGGAAATGTGGGTGATCATTTCTAAGAGTCTCTCAACTAGAGGCAATGTGCTACATGATGAATTTTAAATGTGTAGAAAGCCCCCCAAACTTGAAGTACTCATGCGGATTCATCTGACTTCTAGTAGTTGCACTGGCGGCTGCATAGTCAAAGGGCAAGATGCTCTAGGAACTACACCCACTGTTGGAAGGCAGCTCCACACATGATATAGTAGCAATTATTCAAAAGCATTCAAACATTCACTAGTAGAGGCAAGATGTCCACAGTGCATGAGAAGTAGAGTGATGTGACTGTGTAATGTAAAAAAATGAGGGCAGTTCAAGAGCCGAATGGACTCCAGTCACATGCCATCTGAAGCAGAGGCCACTGGAAGCAAACATAATTTACAATTCTACTTTTTTAAGTTCATTTCTATAGCCAGTGCCTAGTTCTTAAAATAAACCAAAGGTTTCCTAATCATGAGGTGTACTGAGATTGTTATATACATGAAATTTTTCTCAACGATAAAGTGTTCATATCAGATTTTATTGTTCCCAAATGAGAGAAAATATATTTTCTCGAGGACAATTAGATCTTTGTATAATCTTGATTTTTGTAGCCTGTTCTCTAATCTACTCGCTTTCTTCGAGCTCTTTGCTAGAAGATGCCGTGTGTGTTTCGTGGAGCAGGGGACTGCATCTCATCATTCTTTCACATGCTTGTATGTCCGTCTTGCTTAATGGGGAGAGGACAACCCAGGTAGCTCACAGGAGAAAAGAAACAGGAGTCAAGAAAAAAATAACAAGATGTATTTAAAAACAGACTTCTCCAGTTGGCATTTTGAATGAAGGAACTAACAATTATCTCCAACCCTTTACATTGTTTCTTTTGTTCTTAATAGTCCTCTTGCAGCTTTAATTCTTGAAATTCAGGTGGCAGCACCAGACAATATATCCCCAGAGGGAGAGGTATTAGGTAACCATTTTCCTGGTCATTCTTGTCTGAATGCAAATGGACAAATTCTTAAGCTCTCTTAGTCACATCATGATGACCATCAGGAAAAAAATTAAAGTTGCATATGAAAATAAAAACAAAACCACACACAAAAACCCTGCAGATAATAAATATCGCCGATTCGCTTAGTTGCCACAAAGTCCAATTTTATTCACTTAGTATCCTTGCAGTCCATTGTATACCTTCTGCACTGACCCTTGTTTCAGAAGCTGTTTGATACCTGAAGAAAGAATGAATAATGATTACATTAACAAAAATCTGACTTCCTAGAGTTTAAAAAGCAAGTTTCCTGGGGAGACTCAAAAAAGGGCTGTGACACCCAAAGATCTGAATGAAACAAGCAACTGCCAGTCTCCGACACAGCCACACAGGGCAACCGCCACACAAGCACCCACGCGGAGCCTGCTTCTCGGGCCTGCACACCACCCGCGTCCCGCAGAACCCCAGGAAACAGGATGAAGAGGTAAATCCCAAGAGAAAAAGACAGCTCTCCAGCCAAGTCGTTCACTCCTCTTCTTTGTCCTCTTTTCCGTTTTTAATCTCTTCTACCGTTTTTCTTTCTCGTATTATTTAAACGCCCCAAACTGGGCTCTCTTTTCAACCAGTCATCACAGGCATCCAGCCCCACGCCTCTGCTCCTCCCGCTGCACATCTCAGCTTCCCCTGGACAGTTTGGTCCATTTTAAGTGACTTAGTGTTACTCTCACATGACCTGTAACTCCCTACGTGGCCAAGCCCCACTCACACAGCCTCTTCACACAGCAACGACAGGATTTTTATTATCGTCTTTATGGAGAAAGATGAGTCCATTGCCACCTTGCGTTAGGCCAGTGTTAACAGATGATGGCTCCTGTCATTGGACAGTTTTGCTTTTATTGCCACTTTACTCTCATACACGCACACACACACACACATGCACACACACGCACACTCACTGTATACCATTACCTTCTCTTGCTTCTTCTGTTAACTGTTCTTTTGGAAAATCCACATCAAAAGTGATTATCAAAGAGCCCTTGATGTTGTTATTGTCGAAGTTGGGGAGCCCTTCCCCTTTCTTCCATAGCTTGGCTCCTGGCCTGGTGATCTTGTCCCGGGAAATATGTACCTAGAGAGCAAAAGAGAACGGCCTTGTGGGGACTGGCACATGCACGGAACGCGGCACAGCTTCCGGTGAGCACTGGTGCACACGGCAGAGGTCACAGCTCGGTAAACAAAGGACGAGAGGCAAAGAAAACATTTTTAAAAATAGAGAGAAAAAGCAAACGCAGAAGTAGCAAAATAGTTAGGTTTCTGCCGATGGAAATGCTAAGAATGCGAGCATCAAACGCGACGCTGCCAATGCCGAGCAGCTGCAGCGCTGCGGCTGCTGGGGGCCTGGTAGCCGAGCAGGGAGAGAGCGAGCGAGGCGGAGAAAGGACTCCCTGCGGTTCCAAATGGCTGCAGAGGCTGAAATAATCTAAAATTCCCCATCCCAAATCTTTGAAAAGGCTGTAAAAAGCAGGAAAATTGGTTTGTTTACCTTGTGACCATCCAAGTGAGTAATATCCATCTCGAAGCCGACCAGAGCCTCAACGAGTGAGATTGTCACATTTGTGTATAGATCATCTCCTCTTCTTTCAAATATTCGGTGCCTAAAATTAAAAGAAAAATTAAATCTTTCAAACAGCAAGCATTAGACACACCTTTATGTACAGCATGGAGACTGCTATGTCTTATTGAGCCTTATTCTTAAGGAGGTTACAATCAGTAGAAACCAAAACACGTAAGGAAAATTCTCAGTTTTTAGGTTATGAAAAAGAAGTAATGTTAAGCAGCAGGGGCTGGAGAGGTGGGCAGCAGCAGCAGGCCTGTGGGGGTTTTCTGAGCTGGACCCATGTGTAAGGTGGGGACAAGGTAAAGGGGACAGGTGAAAAGGAAATTTGGTCAAGATCAGGATTCCGGAAGGTGCCAGGCCTCCTCAGGGAACAGCACATGCTTGTTTCTCAGGGAGGTGATGAGAAGGACAGGTGGGTAAGAAAAGCTGGGGGATGATCACTGAATGAGCAGGGGAAAGTCCTCAGCAGACAGAGGCTGTTCCTCTGTATGCCAGCAGGAAGCCTGTTTCAATGAATCCTTAGATGACAAGTATCTTTGGTTTCTAACTGGTAATGAGCAATGATAAACAAGAAAGCCAAAGTTCTGGGCAAAATGACTGTCTAAGCAGTACATCACGTTAAGAGACGTCTATACACAGAGCAGCTGCATGTTATGTAAAAGAAGGTCCTTTCTAGGGAAAAGCCTCCCTTCTTGAATTGGTGCATAGTTCATCAGCTAAAATCACAGCTCTCGTTGGCTCCCCTTCCTGTTAACCTTTAAAATAAAATAGCTCCTGATGTTTCAATTCCTTCCTTCCAACATCTCTTGGATTTTATAAGTCTTACATCAGGAAACACTTGGGGCTCAATCCCAATCCCCAACCCCCAATTTTCCATATTGTTGTAGAGTTATGAATAACTGTTTATGATATAATGCAGAAAAACAGAGGCAGAAGTCTGCATGTATTATCTCTATAATCTGAGTCATCTGAAAAGCAGGGGCTAAATAGCCTCTAAAATTCAACTACTTACTTGACAACTTTGATTCGGAACCGTAGGTCTCCGGGCTCCCCATCCACATGAGGTTCACCTGGTCAGAGCAGATCACAGAACACAGGTGTGTCACACACACACACACACTCGCCACAAAGCTACTGGGCAGCTGGAAGAATTTAATGTCCCATCTAGAACTGCATGTCTTCCTTTATTGCCAAGTTAAAATGAATTCATTAAGATCTGGACATGCTAAATTTTGATAAAACTTAGGCTATCTGATAGTAACTTTTGGCCACGATGGTCAAAGGATGAACAGTAAAGCTAATGCTGTTATAAACGGCTATCATATCCTAAAGCTGGCTGAAGAGTGTTAGAAATTATAAATTTATAGACTATGCAGCCATCTAAGACATGCGGTGAGGCAGAAGTGAGAGGTACTCACTCATAAGCAAGCACAAATAGATATGAGAAGACAATCAGCAATACTTCACCTTCTCCAATGAAGGGGTACTCCATGCCGTCTCTCACCCCAGGTTCTATTTCGACTTCCAGTGTGCGCTCTTCATTCACTAGTCTGAGACAAACAGAATTTAAAAAGAAAAAGAAAATACAAATTAAACCCCAGATGACATATGAAGTTTTATTTTTTATTCTAGCCAACCTTTTTCTTAAAGACTTTATTGTACCTCTATCTGACAAAGCCCTCTGAGATCTACTACTTCTACGTGCCACAATTCAGGGCAAACCTACTGTGTATTACAAAAATATCTAAGCTTGTTCTAACAGTCCAAGAAGGAAGACACAAACCATTAACATTTGTCAAGCATACTCAGAAATAAAGGGCACTGCTTATCAGTTTAAAAAGTAAAGGGCAGTATTTATAAGAAACACAGCAGGAAAAGGTTTAAAATGCACATTTCTTTGCTCTATCCATTGGGAGAATATGATAGGGAGAGCGCTAAATACAGACAATAAGAGCTTCCTTAGACAAATGAGACTTTCAGGTGCGTGTTGGTAGAACCACAGAGGTGACTTCCTTACTTGACATTAGGGCACTCATCGCAGACCACTTCCTGGGTCATCTGGAAGCGCCCAGGGCCCAGCTGTGTGGTCCGCATCTCTTGCCGACAGTTACATTTCCGTTTGCCAGGAGCCTGCCTGGCCACAGGCTTGTTTCTAACTACCTGAGAAGTGCAAAAAAAACAGGCTTCAGTTTCCTCAACAGATGAGAGTTCTGTACACATGCCTGGCTGGAACTTCTCCTTTTTCTCTGGCAATCTACCCCTCAGGGAAGCCTACAGCTGACAGAACTCTTTGAAGAGCAAAATGAGCCCCAAGCAGGAATGAAACAAACCACCAGTTTGCACCACTGGTGGCACATGCATGACTGTCCCACTGGGTGGCTTGCACCACCTGATGGGACTGTCCCGTGCTACCTGATGGGACAGTCATGTATGCACCTCTGGTGGTTCAGAGGTCTTCGGCAATGAGACATGAACTACAGTCCCACTGGCAGTGTGTTAAACAACTCATATTCTAAAGTTGGAAAAGAAAGAGGGGAGTAAGAAGAGAACTGAAAAATAAAATGCATGATACTGGCCACAAATAAGCGCTACTGAATTGAAGTAGTTCATGGAATTACTATCCTTTAAGTTCTGTAAAGCATGACCCCTGAAGGGCAACCACTTTGTTCAAAAGAAGCTACGTGGTTACCATCTAACCTTAGGATTAACAAAAATGCCTCCTTGTTTTAGCAACTCAGCTTAGGACTACTTTCCAGTGCAATTTCCATCCACATGTGTTAATACACAGGAAGAGACATAATGACCATCCCGTTGTAGTTGACTGCAATCAGATGTCTGATCCCTCTTTGTGAGGTTGATCTATGTAAGGAAACACATTCCTATTTTTGCCTAATCACAAGACAACATGCTTACAAAGCAAAATGACACGAGCAGTAGAGAAAATTCTCTTTCAGCCTACCAACATATGAAAGACCAAGTCAACGAGTAAATTAGAACAAGAATATGGTAATTAGACCACACATTTTACAGCCCTTACTACCTGCCAAGCAATGCTCTAAATGCTTGGACACATTTACATATTCATTTACTTCTTGCAACTTTACAAGGCAAGTCTCGTTACTATCTTCACTTCACAGGTGAGGAAACGGTAGCACATGAAGGTTAAATTAAATGACCAACACCGAGTAACTAATACACGGCAGAGCAAGGATTTGAAAGTAGGCAGTCCAGCAGCAGGATCCATTTCAGAATTTTAAGCTGAAAACATCTCAAATTAACAGATCTCAGACATACTAGAAAACATAGCTTCCTCAGTTTACAGCAGAATTTCTTAAAATAAGACATAAAAACCGACCATAAAAGACTGATAGATTTGACCACATAAAACTAGTACTTTTGTTTCAGATGCAGTGGCTCACGCCTATAAACCCAGGCTGCAAGTTCAAGTCCTGCCTGGGCAACTCAGTGAGAGTCTGTGTCTTAAAATAAAAAAATGACACGGGGCTGAGAATTTAGCTCAGTGGTCCAGAATGTCTGGGATCAATCTCCAGTACCACCAAACACAAACAGGCAATACTTCTTTCCATTGCAACAAACATTAGATATAACAAAAGGGTAAGTTAAAAACTGATAGGCTATATCTGTATTATAAAGTTAACCAAGAGCTGGTAGCAAGAATAAAGTACTGTTACCTCAGTAAAATGCTGAGAATTCAGAAAGAATTCTTAGAAATCATTAAGAAAAAGACAAAACAAAAAGAGGAAAAGACAAACAGGCATTTTGTATGGCCAAGAAATGCGAAGAGAGGCTTACTATAATCGGTAATCAAGAAAACACAAACCAAGACCATAATGAGACAACATTTTATACCTATCTGATGAGTAAAAATTAAAAGGCAGCAGCACATGCTTCTAATATCAGCACTGTGGGAGGCTGAGGCAAGAGGATCACAGGTTCAAGCCCAGCCTGGGCAACTCCATAACTTAGTGTGACCTCATTTAAAAAAAAAAAAAAAAGGGAGGCGGGTGGGGATGTAGTTCAATAGAAAAGCCTTGGGTTCAATCTTCAGTAAAGCAGAGAAAAGTTAAAAAAAAAAAAAAAGTCTACTAACTCTAAATATTAAACGGGTTTAAACAGGTTTCATAAATTGTTGGTGGAAGTTTGGCACAGTTTCAAAAACTATGACGTTATCTTTTAAAACACGAACATAGGTTCATATTACATAGCAATTCTAGTCTTTGTGTATGTTTACCCTAGAGATATTCTTGCTTGTTCATGTGTACCTAGAATGTGTACAAGTGCGTTCACAGAAGCACTGCTTGTAACCTAAAAGAAACTGGAAAAAATCACCTACCGATAAACTGTGTCGACAATGAAATTTTATTCAATAGAATAACTACAAACAAGGATGAATCCTTAGCACCGCAACAGTGATAACCATTTTCCAGACTCAAAACCAATAAAAATAAACAACATATTATTCAGGTATTCATATACAGTAATAAGCAAGAATGGCAAAAGAACAATAAAGAAGAAATTCAGGTAATATTACTGAATTACTTTGGAAGGGAAGCAAAGGGGATGGAACAGGGAAATAGTGTGTAAGGAAATTAAGTTACAGTATTGTTTTATTTATTTCTTGGGGTGGGTAATAAGTTTATGAGCTTATGCAAGTGTATCATTTACCAAGAATTATGATTAACTCAATTCTGTGCATCAGTCGCTTCCCTCATCCTCTAAAACACACAGAAGGTATGCTAAAACCTCTTAGTTTTAGTCAAAGTACAAGTTCCAGAAGTTGATATTAGTAGCTGTGGTGTTTGAACTTACTTCTACAAAATTTCCTGCATACACTTCTTCCAAAGTGACTTCTAGGTCTACGACGATATCACTTCCTCTTGGAATGTTTCTGTCTTGCTGACGTGGGGTTCCTCCAAACATGAAACCAAAATCTCCAAAGAAGCTATAGATAAGTGTGAAATCATCAGGAAAAGAAATCTGAGTTTATGTCTCATGATTATTTAGTTTTCTCCACATTGATAAATTGCTGGTTACCGACCCACTATGGAAAACTGATTATTTTTAATACATTGTCATACATTATATACAGTTTTGAGTTTACATAATATTAACTATATTGCAACTATATAGATGCCCATCACAAAAATTTTACCTTTTGATACAACATAGAACTGTTTATATAGTATAGCACATACACATCCAGTATGCTAATGAACCGAATGTTGGCCTCCACCAATAAAATAATCTGCTTCAACACTGAAAAAATCCAGGTAGACCAGATTTATTGAGAAAGGGGAAAGCACATATAAATCTGTGGAATGCTGAACTCAATGGTTAATTTAAGAAATTTGTAAGAGTAATTTTGAACATAGTGTTCACTTTATATGCTTTTGAGAAGTTAATCTTGATGAAAGATGCTACTACACTATACAAAAATCCTGGATGCAAATTTTTTTTTTTTTGAGACAGGGCCCCAGCATATAGTGTAGGCTGGTCTTGAACTCACTATGTAGCCCAAGCTGGCATTGATTTCGCAGCAATCTTCCTGCCTCAGCCTCTCCAGTGGTGGGATTACAGGTGTGCATCACCACACCCGGCTGAGGTACATATTATAAATAAGCTAAAACAGCAACAGCCTCAGTAAAATTTTAATCTTTAAGGAAAAGTAAATTCTGTCCTCTACAAGATTGAAATTAATTTGTGTAAGTAACAAGATAATCACTTTGAGATTAATAAAAGCAGTTTCATCTGTAGAGGCATTCCAATGTTATGTCCATTTTTGGTGGCATTTTGTAGCCTCAGATATTAAAAGAGTGATGATGACAACTATATAACTCCCTTCCCCACCAACCAACCCTGGAGACTGTATCCCAGAACCTTAAAAACTGGGAGGGAGGGTAGCATGAGGGTGGGGAAGCATTTTCTCTTTTCGACACCCCGGACAGCACTCTGGACAGTCATGGGGAGCAGACACCTCCCCCAAAGGCTGACACAGCTAACCTGATCTCAGGAAAGAGAACGGGAAACATACTCCAACTGGATCATCACGCATCTTTACAAGTCCTGAAAGTCTACCGTTGTCACTAGACATGAAACGGAAGAACTACTGTACGCAACAGTGATTCTTTTTTGGGGGAAGAGATCACAGACATCTTTGAGAATCTGAATAAAGAAGTGAACTCTTTCCCTTTAAAAATGCAAATTCAAAGACCTTTTTGTTTATAACTTCATACCTAGAGCCCAGACTAAGATCTCCTAGTACATGACATCATCTTACAGAGAGATTCAAACATCAGCAAAGAGGGATTCAAAGAGGGAATGGCAGAGGGGTTTATTATTCCAGCCACCCCACACTTGCAGAAAGGAGATAAGGGGCCTCCACCTTAATTCCATCGTAATCACCCCTCTCTTGTTGACAGGACAAAAGAGGGAGCTGTGGGTTTAAGAGCAGGGACTTTTCTTTGCTCCTAAGAATAATTCTGCTCATTAAATAGCTAAATGAACCATTTCCAGAGACTAGTATTTTGCAGATGGGTAAGTTACGTACTGTGAAAAAATGTCTCCATGGGAGCTCTGATGACCATCTTTTAATCCTTCCTCACCGTAAGTATCATACTGCTTCCGTTTCTCACTATCTGACAGCACCTGGGGGTAAAAGCCAGGGAAGAAAACATCAAGCTTGGTAATGCTCAGGCAAGGTACACTCACACTTACGGTTCTTTTTTCACTCTGATACTGTATCTAAGATTTCAGGGAAGCACAGTTTTCATTAATATATGTATTAAGGCAAGTTTACAAGTTGTTTTCTCTAACAGATTACATTCTTTGATGCACTGCCCATTGCACATTGCCTAACTCATATATTTAATATAAAGATATATTTCACCTAGTAACTGAAAAACCAGACTTGAACAACGTGGCTGCGATGGTCAGGGAGGAGCACTAGGAAGGGTGCAGGGGGCTGCTGAGGCTCACTTGGCCTGTGGTTTAAGACTCCAGTGCTGTGCTGCTCATCTTTAGGATGGATTCTCTCTCTCTAGTCGCTAAACTAGGCTGTGACTGTGGCGGCTCAGTCTAAGGAGACAGGATGAGATGCCCTCGGGAAGAGCCGTGCTGCCCTATCGCACGCTCCTGGTTTTCACGTTTTGGTGTGTGCACAAAGGCATTTGTGGAAGAAAGCTGCCAGCCACATTTTTTTTCTTTGTCTTATAACTTTCCGACTTCAAACTGTGTACGGAGGAAGAAGGGACATCATTCTACCAAGCCTGTTCAAAGTCAGTTTCACCACTTGAAAATAATTTTTTAGTTTCAGTAATTTTACAGAACTATATAAACAGTTAAGGTTATATACTTTCCCACTGAACCCACTCTTTGTATGATACCCAAGAATATAAAGATCAAGTAGGTTTCTGTGTTCTAATGGAGAGGGAAAAACAAAACAACAACAAAACAAAACCATACTCATGTGACCTAGTGAAAGACAGTCTGGAAGTAGATGGGGTTTGTTGACCTAGCTGGACTAAAAAAAAAAAAAAAAGGAAAGGCCTGACTGGCATATTCAACCGGACACACTTTTGGCTCAGGGACTGGCCCATGTGAAGGATATGCAGATGTTTTAGTTAGAAGAGAGCGAGCATTCTTTAAAAGCAAAGACAAAGGGTTTAGGGCTCATTAAATCACTAAGTTTCCAATACAGCCCTAACACAGGCACTGTGATAGATCAGATGAGAGAAAGGAGTTTTGGAAAACATGCTTAGAAAATAAGTAGTTTAGGGAAACAGAAATGGGCAAATTAGCCTAAAAACAAAAACAAATTCTCATTATACAACCTGTATTCCCAATATTTTAATTTTCAAGTCTACTCTGATATTAATGAGGCAAAGAAATGAACACTGTATTTGGTCGTATAAAAAGCACCATTTCAAAATCTGAAAACAAAGGCCATTTAAAATGAGGCTCTTTCTAGATACCAGAGGTTCTGTAATGATCTCCCAAAAACTACCTGTAAAATCCTCTACTATCATTTGCTTCCTCTTTACTTAAGAAATACAACTTTATTCCATTGTTTTAGAAACTATTTTATTTCTTTCTTTTGAGATGAGGTCTCATTAGACTGCAGAGCCTGACCTGGACCCTGGGGCTCAAGTAATCTTCTTGTCTCAGCCTCCCAAGGGGCTGAGACTACTGGCATTAAGATACCAGGCATGGCTTATTTATTTAAAATAATAAAATCAGTGGCCCTTAGTTGACTGGTCAGCCAACATGCAGATTCTTAACCAATTAAAATGTCAACAGTAATCCCAGCTCAGTAGAGAAAACAAATTTGTATTCCAAAAGACTCCTCGTCTCTTCATACTGTATTGAGATTCTGATTTGTGAACACTCATCTACCTAGAGTGAAAGGCAATCAAGCTTGACTATTGATAAAGAAAAAAGTAAATCTAGTGACTGGAAAAATTGTCAGACTTAAATAAGCTGCAATTTGAAAAAAATGATATATGTACAGTCTGCAGAGGCCACAGATAAAATACAGGCTAGATTCTTTACAGAGCACTGCAATGTTCAATTCCCTATGCAGTACTTCTGCATACTGGGTTCCCTGAAAGCAGTTGGGACTATTCGTGAGAGACAGAGTATAAAATACAGAATCCATATTATTGACAAGAAACAAAATGTTACATATAATTTAAGAGGGGCTATCAACCCTCTTGAGTTTATTCATGGGTCCCAGGTTAAGAATTCTGTCCTGTAAAATCCTTGAAGGTATGGAGAGGAGGACCCTAATACAATATCCAGCGACACAGTGACTGCATTTGGATATGACAAAAACTGGCCAAGATTGAGTATTATCAGCTCCTTTGGGTAGACGGCAAGAAGGCTGTAGTTCGTTTCAGTCTTCCTCCATCCTTGTCAGGAACAAATGGTGAGGGAGCATATCCATTATCAAGTTTTATCTCTTATCTCTGCTGTGAGTTGTCTGGTCCATGCAGGCGTTTAGGTTTGTTTGTATTTCTGGCTCTATCTCTGAAGCTGACGGACTGATAAGAGCAATCTTACCATCTCTACCTTCATTCTTCTTCTTCAGTATTCCCACATATATATAAACGTAAAAAGGGCAGGAAATAGTATCTACAAACATGAATGTAGTCATAATATCCAGCACAATACAGTACTGGGTACTACTCTGATTTTTATCTACTATCTATTTTAAAATAGAAATGACCTAAAGGAGTGTTTCTCTGCATTTTGCAGGCTTTTTCAGCTCCATCGCCTTTGTTCATGCATCACTTCTGTCTTGACTCACCTCGTAAGCAGCACCCAGGTCCTGGAATTTCTCCTGGGCTTGGGGGTCATCAGGGTTCCTGTCGGGATGGAGCTGCAGGGCTAGTTTCCTGTAGGCCTTTTTAATGTCCTTGATAGAGGCACTGCGCGGAACTCCCAAGATCTTATAGAAATCTCTCCTGGAAAGGAGGACAAAATACTTCATTAAAGAATTATATGTTATATTTTTGAAATCAAAAGGGCTTTTCTCCACCTTGACATCTTAGTACCCAGCAAAGAAGTACAAACATGAAGGGGTATGCGACACACATGCGCACGTACACACAGAAAACATACCAAAATTTTTCATGAGTCTTATATAGTGAATAATCACAGCATGAGAAGCAAAGTATTTTAGGGGTAATGTTATTCAAAACATCCGTGGCACTCTTCTTTTACAACTGCTCTCAGTTAAACAATCTATCTACGGTCTGAGAATACAGCACAGTGGTAAGAGTGTTTGCCTATCATGCATGAGGCCCTGGGTTTGATGCCCAGCACTGCAAAGAAAAGAATAAGGAAATCATTTTCTTATTTTATGGTTACGTTATTTCTGGGCAATAAGCATATAATCCAATGAACTCTCTCCTTTTCCCTGTACTAGATCCAAATGACTTCTGTTTCCAAATAGCAACCGCAGGCAACAGCTTTCCTTATTCAAAAAGATTATGTTACATTAACATCCTAATGATAAGACTCAGAACATTAAAGATAAGGTACTTTGAAGCTAACTTTAGAGGTTAAAATCATGTTGAAGTCTTTGACTCACTGGGCCTACACTGAGTAAAGTGGAATTGCTTTGGGCTGCCTATGAGATACATAACGTTGTTAATGTATGTAAGTAACAAAACTTTTTACACAATAGTTTTTACTACAATATTTCAACAAATTTAAAGAGAGGGGACACAGATTGGACACACCTGAGTTAAACCAGAGCCCAGATAACAACTCTGAAGAGAGACTAACACCCATCTAGGTGTGTGGACCTTAGGGTTTTTTGTTTTTCATTTTTGGGTTTATTTATTTATTTATTTATTTATTTGCTGAAATCAAAGGAGAAAATACAATGTTTGCATTTATTTCTAACAGTTTATCTAGATCAAATCTTTATTATAGACATTTTCTAAAGCCCATATGCAGGAGTTTGTATGTTTTGTTTTTTTGTTTTGTGTTTTTTGAGACAAGGTCTCACTGTGTAATTCAGCCTGGCCTTGAACTCACTATGGAGTCCAGGCTGGCTTTGAACTCACAGTGATCCTCCTAGCTCAATCTCCCAAGCGCTGGGATTACCAGGTGTGCACCACCACACCTGGCTGAAGCCTGTATGTTTTAGTGAAAATGCACATGGTATGAAGTGGGAAATTAGAAACCCACTGACCTTCTTAGGGAGTCAAATCAATTATAAAGGGCATGAGAAATGGTAATGGAAAAATAGACTATGACCATAATACACTTTCTGGACTGGGACCCTATCTATTGATTGAAAGGATCAATAAATAGTCAATGAATGAAATAAATAAATAAGAACACTAAAAATCTATACCTTTGGCCAGGGTAATTTTAGGCACTAGACTTTATTCAGAAAATGAATAATCTCAACAATGATAGGAAAGTTATTCACCATTGAGGCACTGATTTAGCAGTGATGGCAATTTAAAAAGGTATCAAGGAAAAATATATTGGTGTTCCAAGACTCAGGTAATATAAAACAATGTCTAAAAATTATTTCATTAGGCTTTCCGTCATGGTTTACAAAAAAATCATTTACTTTATGCATCAATTTTTTAAAATTATTACCCACAGGGGGTTCCATAGTAAAGTAAGTTTCCCCCAAATACATAAAGTTTTGACATCTCTTGAGATAGGAACTAAATAATAACAAAAGAGCCAACTGTATTAAGAGTGAGGCTTAAGAATTTGGTTCACATGAATCCTGTCGCATAATAAAAGGACTGGGGATGTAGCTCAGAATCAATCCCAGTACCCACCCCACAAGGTAACAGTTCAGAAAAAATGCAGGGAAAAGATAGGAGGCATAGCTCAGCATCAACATTACATTACTAAGAGACTCCTTTATGAATGACTGAAGTTTAAAGCTAAAGTATTAAAAGTGTCGATATTGATGTTTTATTAAATACCCTAGGGTATTTGTACTTATGACCTCAAGTGTAAATATTACTAAATATATATTATGAAAACAAAACATTACCTGGAAGAGGTTAACTTTTAAAAACTTAAGATTTTCATACGGAAAAAGGACGACAAAGTTTAAGCATAGATGCAAAGGGTTCAAACATGCATGCAAAATTTAGTCTTTACCAGAACAAGTAGTTAAGTTTTAAAGTCATGTAGGTTGCACCTTCCCTATTTAGAATATTCTATACATTGGCATCAGCTAAGATCTACTAATTCTTACATTCTAAAATATGTCTATCATACCACATCCTGGTCACCAGGATTATAGGATTTCGAATTTTAAAGGCTGCAAGGATCAAGACCTTCTTTTCCCCTCCTATCTCTGCATAAGCATGGCAAGATATAATCCTGTTACAGAGAGGAATTTATGTAGTTCTTTCTAGGTTATGTGATTCATAGGTGAGGTGAGGACGTGTGGGCTAGAATCCCAGTTTACTACCTTGCGGTGAACTACTCCTCCCACTGATACTATTCAATTTCTCAAGAGGCACCTAAGAGAGAGATAGAGAGGCACTACGACAACTTAGGTTTAACAGCTCAAGACGCTGCAAAGTCCAAGTGCTCTCTTAAAGAGTCTTCTTGCTTCCTCAACCCCATTTCCTTCAGTCCCCACTTGGCTTCCCTGCCTGCAGTCCTCGCTTGGCCTGGCATCACAAGCCACTCACTTTAATGTCAGCCCCTCGACGCCCGTCGCAGGCTTCGACTTGCACTGCTCTCTTCTCCAGTTCGGCAGGACACAACAACCCTCCTCCTTCACCACAGATGTGTCCATCGCCTCCACCTCGGCCAGGCACTGTTACCGTTTCCATTACAACGAGGTGTCTGCCCCATTCCTGCCTCAGCTTCGTGGGCTTCCACCCACATACGCTTTCTTCCCCACAAATCTCGTCCGATCCCCAAACGTCGCGTGTGGCACTGTATCCAACTCCCACACTTCCGGGCAAGCAAAGCTTTCCAGGGCCTCTGTGGGGTCCTCTGTCTCGTCACGCAGGCTCTCCTTGCACCCCAGTAGCCCGGCCCGCGCGAGCCACCCCTCCGGCGATGCCCCTCTCGGCTCCCCTAGCCGGGCCACGCTGCTCCCCACCGGCCCTGCCTCGTGTCCACCCCTCCGGCTCCCCAGCACAGCCTGACCCCCGGCCCAGTGCCCGCGGTGCCTCTCCCTCACCCGGCGATCACGGCCCCGATGAGGTACAACAGCAACAGGCAGAAGGTGCCCAGGTTCTGCGGGGCCATGGTCCCTCCGTGCCGGGCTCCGTGCCGGCCCCCGTCCCGCGTACTCCTCACGGCTGCTTCCGCCGCCGCGCAGGCTCGGCAGCCCTCCGGGCCGGGTGAGGCCGCCTCCCACCAGGGGTCTCCTACTAAGTCCGCACAGACAGGTAGCTTGCCCCCTCCTCGGCCAGTCCACTTCCAGGGAGTCCCGAGTCCCGGTGAGAGGAGCCCCCCGGCAGGCGAGAGCCAATCTGCGCCCGGGACATCACACGCGGCCGGCACGTCGAGGCCAATCAGCGCCGTACACTTCACCTCCGAGGCGGCTTGGGCAGCCAGTTAGGTTTCCGAACTGCAGCCGCAGTTTCTGACCAATCAGAAGAAGAAACGTCGAGGGTTGCGCCGCCGCAAGAAGCCGCTCAGCCCTGGCTCCCGTGAGTCGTAGAAAATTACGTAAAAAGTAGGGGCGGTGCTAAAGGAGGGCACCTGGGATACGCGACTCCCCCGGCGTCCCCGCCTCCTTGGAGTTTTGCCCAATCATGAGGCTTCTCCGCCAGCACGGACCAATGGAGAGAAGGAAATTTATTTTGGTTACAAGCCTCAAATTTTCACCTTGTGCCGCGCGCGGGTTACGGGCTCCGAGGGAAGGAGGCTGAACTGAGACTCGATACGTGCGACGCCCTGCCTGGAGCTCTTCAAGGTATCCCGACACGTAGGAAACTTGTCTCGGTTTCATAGAAAAGAAGCATGTTACCTTACAGAGATAAGCGACCGGGGACACAGACCGACTTAAATTCAGACTAAGCTTCCAGCACTTCTTAGCGGTGAGACAGCCCCCTCTCCCGATTCCGAGCCTGTTTATTAACAAAACTGAGATAAAGCGCTTCCTGGCAGGATTGTGAATTTTTAATGGAGAAGAAACTATACTTTGCTTACAGCAGTGGCACGTGGTAAGCACGCAATGAATAAAAAAACCATTGTTACAGTAAAAGCAGAACTCATTCCCTGGTTTTGCTCATTACAGTAAACGTGGCTGTTCAGGACAAAACTCCAGGTGTCTTTCTCTATTCCTTTCATTATAACCTATCTACATCTTTACCTCTCAACTACGCTGTATCTTGAATCTGCTCACTACATTCCCATTGTGTCAAGTTCATCATCTCTTACCTGGAAAAGCCTCCTAACTCATCTCCCTGCTTCCACTGCTAATATTACAATACAATATTTTAATACACCCTTGGCCCCTAACTCATGATTTTTTTTTTAAAGTGTCAAATCATGTCAGTCTCCTGCCTAAAAGCCTCTAATGGCTTTTCATGGCACCTAGACTAAAATGCCAACTCCTTGCTAGCTCCCAAACCATTATATGATTTGTACCCTCACCTACTACACACCCTACCATGTTCCAGAAAAACTAGCTCCCTTTCTGTCTTGAATATATAAGCTCCTTTCTGTCTGGAGCCTTTTATACTAGCTCTTACCCCTGCCTAAAATATTATTTCCTCCCTCAGAGCCTAACATGAGTGATTCCTTTTTTTTTTTTTAACTCAGATATCAACTTAAACTTAACCACTCCACAGAGGACTTTCCTGACCAATCAAAGTTAGCTCCTATCGAGTTTCTTTTTACACTACACTATATTTTATTTTATTTCCATCCCTTCCATCTACACTCATGGAAATGCCAATTTCATGAGAGCATGAATCTGGACAGCTCTGTTCGCAGCTGAATAGAGCAGCACCTTAGAACAGTGCCTGGGGGAGAAGTGCTCAGTAATTTTTTAGTAAAAATTGCTTTGATTGTGATATTCATGTGGTTTCTTACTCTTCAGGCTCAGCTCAAATTCAGCACTACAAATTGCTCTTCCCTGACCCTCCTCACCATCCTTACAGCATTTTTTATCTGAAATTATCCATTTGTTAATATGTATTAGGTTTTCCCTATTATACGCTCCAAGAAACCAAGGACCTTATCTGATTTGTGTGCTACTGTAACCTTAGTGTATAGCACTGTGTCAGATACACAGTGGTGCTTAACAAATTGTTGTTGCAAAAAAGAAAACCTAAGACATAGGCTGGGGAAGTGGAGTTCAGTGGTAGAGTCCTTACATAGATTGCTAAATTGGATCCAGCATCTGAAACAAAGGAAAACTAAGTAATAGATGATAAAATTTGTGCAAGGTCACTAAATTAGTAGATGATGCAGCCTACATCCAGATCCCAACCTGCTTTCAGGAAGCTGCCCAGTAAAGAGGCCACTTAAAAGAACTATTGAATTTTATAGTCCACTTTACCTTTGTATGTCTCACAGCCAGCAAGGCCATAAATGAACTAAGAAATAGGAAAGCAGGAAGCTTCGGAACTCACAAAATGGAAATGTACAGGAGTGGTGGCTTTTGCTGGGTGGAAGTCAATAAACGCTTCCTGAAAGCAGTAACAGGGCAGGAAAGTTAAGGAGCTAAGGATGAGTGGGGCTGAGATTTAGGGGTCCGGGGAGGGATGGCTTTCAGAGGCCTGAGTTTGAATTTAGTCTCATTTTCTTGCTACGTGACCTTAGGGGCTTGCGTGTTATTTTTACTTTTCAATGTCCTGCTTTCCTCATCAGCACAACAAATATGCTTAACTTGCAAGGGCTCTTGGGAAGACTGAGATAATATAGAAGCGCTTTACTCAGTGCCAAGTCCATACTAAGCAGTCCATGAATGTAACCTGCCATTATCTTTATTACCGATCAAAATGTGCTAACCTTACCAGCAGCTGCAGGCTGACCACAGTTGTGTGGAGCGGTAGAAAACTTCCTACCCTTTTGAGCTGAAAGGCACGACACACGAAACGGATAGGTCTAGCTCAGGAGAACCACGGCATCCCCAGTTCTTGGCTTCAACGAGGTTTGTTCCTGATGCTAGATGCAACCCACCGCTCTAGCAACACGGTCCGCCGGCTCTCGGTGGTGCTAGGCTTTGCGCTTGCGCGGTGGGCGTCGCGGGGAGGGGCTGAGGGGAAGGGTTAGGTGGGCGCGTAAGATGCTGGGCGCAGCAGAGCGCGGAGAAGTGGGGCTGCCGGGTTCCCAGCTTCACAGGTAACTGAGCTCGGCTCGGCTCGGCGGGCCTTAGGGAGGGCGGGTGGTACTGTCCACTTCAGGCTCGGCCTGGGGAGGCTCGCTTGGACCTGGCCGCGTCTTGGGACAGCCACAGAGTGTCGACTCTGTCTTGGGGGACGTCTGGAAGCGGGGTGCTCGGGATGCCCTCGTCCGTTTCCTGACCTGAAAACCCCAAACCCCAGCACTCCCTGAGGGGAGAAACACAGGTTACGTTGTTTATGAACCTAGCTCTCCGGTCTGGAAGTTAAAATAGAGGATTTCGCCTCAGGATGTAGCTTTGGTGTGCACACTTCAGTACCTCACAAGCAGCTTATTTTCATGTTGGGGAGAGCCGAGGGCTTCCAGAGGTACTTTCACGGTCTGGCTGCACCCACAACAACGCCAAGCTGCCACACCTTTCCCTTGAGTCTGTATTTCCATGTTCCTTCACCTGGCACTTAAAATAGCCTCATAGAAGGACTTCTTAAAAACCCAATTCTGGACCCTCCTTTTTCAGAGATCCTCTGATCTGTTTCAGAGATGTGGAAACCCTAACAGGTTCCCAAAGTTTTATTTGTAGCAATGCAGTTTGGATATCCAGCCTGAATCCTAATCCAGGGCTGTGCCAACTAAATGTGCTCGTGGTAAGTCCCTTAACTTCTCTGAGTCTGTTTTCTTGTCTGAAATGCAGAAAATATGTATCGACGGATGGCTGTGAAGAGGACAAGAAGTGAAATGTATAAACTATTTAGCATACCGCCTGTCACATATTAATCATTCATGGCATTTATTGTTTGAATACTTCCCCGAAGAATCAAAACATTCTAGAGTCAAATGCAAAATGTAATATTTTAATTAGTCGTATAAAGAAGGATTTTAAAAATGTTGAGTATTCGAAGAAGTGTGTGTGTCTTGGTCAAACGATGGTACAATTTTGATAAAGCTATGATGGAAAGCAATGGGAATGTGTCAGGAGCTTCTAAAATGTTGCTTACTTCCTTTCACAGATGCACATATGAAAATTCTTGATAATTCATAATGTAGAAAATATGCAGAAAGATGGTAGTGTATGTGATATCACAACTATGAAGATTCATACACACACAAAAACCCCAGTCTATGTGTGGAAAAACGACAGGAAGAAAATGTAGCATTACGCAGTTGCCCTTTAGTGATAGAAATGTGGATGATTCCCCTTCATAAACATTATTATGTACAACAAGCAAAGAACAAAACGTGAAAGTGTCACACCTGAACTGAGTACAGTACTGTAAGCCAGAGCAAATTCACTGTTACAGAGAATAAAGATGCTTTAACTTTTGTTGATCTATTTCTATAGCCTATCTTTACATTAGCATTTTTGCCTCCCACCCTCATACTAATGCTTCTGTATGGTTAGACAACTAGCGTGTCCAAATCTTTAACCAGCCATCCTCTATGTGCAGATTATTGAATGCTGAAATTTTCTTCTTTTCACTGGAGTTCCCCCTCAGGGTAGAGATAGTTTCCTGTGACAAAATGACTTTTTGTGCCCCTTTCCATTCTTCCTTTCCTGTCCTGAGCAGAGATCCAATCCAGATTTTATGAATTTACACACTTTTAAATATTTCTAAAAAACCAAAAAGATCATTTCGTTTCATTGCAATTTTATTTTTGGCTCAAAATGTAATAGAATCTAACCAAGAATCTATTCTGTTTTTGGTTGATGTATTAGAACTGCTTTTAAACCTGATTAAAGAGTAAGGGAGGGATCGCCTCTGAGAAAGTATAAATGGGATTTGTTTCAAGTTGGTTTTTGAAAAAACTTTGTTTCCTAGGTATTCAAAGAAGCCTTTTCATCCAGATGCCCTTAGCGATGATATGGATCAATCCGGAGTTCTCCTCTGGGTAAAAGCAGAACCCTTTATAGTGGGCGCCTTGCAGAATCCCCCTCCATCCAAGTTCAGTCTTCACTATCTCAAGAAGATAGCCACCTATGTGCGAACCCGGGCTATAGAAAGAGCTTACCCACGCTTGTCCTGGTCTACATGGAGGCATATTGCTTGCGGGAAGCTGCAATTGGCCAAAGATATAGCATGGCTTTACTTTGAAATATTCGATAGTCTTTCAATGAGGTCACCAGAGGAGCGCCTGGAGTGGTCTGAGATTCTGTCTAACTGCATATCTGAGGATGAAATTGAAAAGCAGAGAAATCAGGTATGAATTGATATATGTGTGTGTTTAATCGCTTTGGGAGATAAACTGTTCTTAATTTTTGTACTACCAGTGTAGTTTGAAGTTTTAGGTTAATGACCATTGTGATCCTCCTTTGAGTTTAAGCAGTTCCAGTTTGGTAGTGCTTAATGTATTCTATGAATTACTCCTTATTTACTAATCCTTATTTGCATATATCTAACCAGTAATGTTACAGGAACCCTGAAGTTAAAAGTGGGAAATATTTTCATCAATTTTAGAAAGGTTTTGGGGTGAATGGACATTATGAACCCCTGATACATTACGGTCAGAGGCACCTAATTTTAAATAAGCATCTGCGACATGTTGGAATTCAGTGTCTTTGGTATACAGTGTATTCATCCTTTTTGTTGCTCGTAAGACAATACAGACATTCCTCATTTAGCAAGCAACTTCCATTCCTGCAAGTTGGTCACTGAATGAGGAACTATATATAATATGTTCGTTGCAATATTCAGAACAAGTAAATGGTCAAAGAAAACTTTAGCTTGATAACATTGCTTTTTATTTGCATAACCCTTAAATGTGCAGTACTGTAATGTATAACGACACAAAACTATAGTATTGTACTGTACAGTATGATCAGCAAAAATTATAGTACTGTATAAAGAAGGTATACTGTGCAAAAAAAGACATTAAGGCTCTGTAAACAAAATCTACAGAGCTGTACAGAAAAAAGACTGATGGTCAGTCCAAACATTTGTTGAACACAGATTATTAAACAAGGAGTATTTGTACTACATTTTAAAGAGAATAGGTTTCTTTCAGTTCTGGAGGTCCAAGGTAGAAGGGCCACATGTGATGATGGTCTTTTTGCTGACAGTATCTCAAAGTGTCTATATTAGTCACCTTTCCATTGCTGGGACAAAACACCTGACATGTACAATTTAAAAGAGAAAAGGTTTGTTTGGGTTCATGGTTTCAGAGATTTCAGTCCATGGTCTGCTGGCTCCAAGGCAAGAGCGTCATGGTGGGGAGGGTGTGGCAGGTAGAAGAAAGCTGCTTTACTTCATGGCAGTCAGGAAGCAGGGAGAAAGAACCCAAGAACAGACATGCTTTTCATAGACATGTCCCCAGTAACCCACTTCATCCCTTTAGGTGCTACTTCCTAACTGCCCATTTTCTTTAGATGAAGCTAGCACTCTCTTGATTCAGTCATCTCTGTAGGCTCACCTTTGAAGATTGCTGCATCAAGCCTTCAGTACGTGAGTCTTTGGGGGACTTCATATTTAAACCATAACATTGGCCCAGGGTATAGAGACAAGGAGGATCTATGTGTAATACTCTTTCTCCCTCTTAAAAAGCCACCAGTATCCAGCCATGGGGTCTTTACCTTGATGAACCTTCTAGTCATAATCAAATTTTCAAAGGTTCTACCTCTAAACACATTTGATTAAGGTCCCATCTTCTTAATTCCTTATAAGGGGGATTAAATTTCAATAGGAATTTTTGGAAAGGACTTATCACATTCAAATGATAGCATTGTGCCCAAGCCCCTTACCTGCTGCAATTCATGACATTCTCATATATTGAATAAAATCATTCCACCCAATCAATCCTAAAGTCATAACTCATTCCAGCATCAATTTAAAAGTCAAAAGCCTCAAGGCAAACTCTTTCCACCTGTGAGTCTGTAAAATCAAAACAGGTTTTCTATTTCCAACATATAATAGTGGGAAAGGAAGGCACAGGATAAGTACACATTTCCATTCCAAAAGGAAGAAGTAAGTAGAAAACAGTAAGTTGCCCAAAGTAATCCAGAATCCTCATAGAGCTCATGGAGTAGCTGCTATGTAAAAAATTATGGGTAACGTGTAAAAGTAGAATACAGAATAAATTGCTCTGATGATAAGGAAAGACAGCAGAATATTTTAATCATGGTAGGTTGTTCATAGTAACAGACAGGCTCAGCATTTTGTGGCTTAGAACAATAACAATTTATTTTTCAATAATCCAACAGTCCTACACAAGTGTACCGAATCTCTGAGCTGTTATTCTCCAAGCTGTGACTCAGGGATCCATGCTTTTATATGTTAGAGTCACTGCAGAATTCATGGGGTTCATGAATTCTTCCCACAATTCTGGTTACAGAATTGGTTCTGCGATTCCAGTTGCAACTGTGAAACAAATTCTGCAGCTTGAATCATGGAAAGAAGTTCGTGAACCAGTTTTACTGTATTAATGCTAATCGGCTTTGCTTCAGGAAGAAAATAAAACAAGGATGTTCCAATGGTTTGGAGTAACAGAGGTTTATTTTTGCTCATTTTACTTGCAGACTGTCCTTTAGCTATGGCTGCCTTCCGGGCTGGGCTGGCTCTGGGTGTCTTCTCACTTGGGAACCCAGCTTCTTCATAGGTCTTGGCTGTTCTTGTCAGAAGAGCGGGGGTGGGGGAGTGGGGGGTGGGGAATCATAATGCCTTTTTAAACCTTACTTTTACAGTGTACAACTTGATGAGTTTTAGATAAATACATACTGTGAAACCTTTGCCACTGTCAAAACCACAGACTTATCCATCACCTCCCCAAATTTCCCTCACCCCCATTATCATTGTTATGCCTATGTATGTGTTAAGAACATTTAAACATAAAATCTATGTTTTTTAGAAACCATTATTAGGTAAAGGCAGGGGACTAAGGATAAGGGATTATAAGGGAGGAAAAAGGGGAAAATGGATATTGTCAAAATATGTGCATGTACAGAAATATCACATTTTCAGTGTTTCACAAGTTAACATGCATTAGTAAAAATACATTAAGATACTTATCCCTTTAGAAAATTTTAAGTATGCTATCAGTATTATCAGCCGTAGGCACTATATTGAAAACTAGATCTCTAGGACTAAATTATCTTGTGTAACTGAAACTTTATAGTCTTTTCCCGTTATCTTGAAGGCCTTCTGTGAGTTTGACTGTTTTAGATTACTCTGTGGTTTGAATATAGTTTGAGTGTCCCCGAGGTCTGCATGTATTGCAGTGTAATCTGTTATGAGTCAAGTGGGTGGAAATTTAATCTTACTCTGATGTTTAAAGGCAGGGCCTTTGGAAAGCCACTAGTATTACACAAAGTCATATAGTATTTGGCTTTCTGTATCTAGTATAATGTTCTTCAGGTCCATTTTGTTGTTGAAAATAGTAGAGTTTCTATCTTTTTAAAGGTTCAATAATATTCCATAGTATATATATATAGATAAACCCATACAGCCACATTTTCTTTATCGGTTTATCCTTTAATGAACATTTTAGCTGTTTCTGTTATCAGTAATGCTGCATTAAACGTGGCGTTGCAGGGATATCTTTAAGATCTTGGTTTCCATTTTGTTGGATAAATTACTGAAAATGGAATTGATGGATCATACAGTAATTTCATTTTAAATTTTTCTGGAGCCTCCATACTGTTTTCCAAAATTGCTGTACCAATTTACATCCTCAAAAGTAATGTATTAGAGTTCCCTTTTCTCAACATTTTTGCCAACAATTACTAATCTTTTTTTAAAATAGTCTTCCTAACGTGTGGTGGCATCTCATTGTGGTTTGGATTTGCATATCCCTAATGATTGAGTATCTTCTCATCTTCTTGTTGGCTGTTGCATGTCTTCTTTGAAGAACGGTCTGAACAGGTTCGTTGCTTATTTTTAATCAAACTCTTAGGCTTTTTTGGTATTGTTGTAGCAGTTGACTGCATGTTTTAGACACTAACTATTCATCAGACATTTGGGTTTGCAGGTATTTTCTCCCATTCCTTAGATTTTCTTTTCATTTTGTTGATTACTGTCTTCACTGTGAAGAAGCTTTTTAGTTTGATCTAATACTACTTGTTTATTTTTGCTCATTGCCTGTGTTTTTAATGTCATATCCAGAAATCATTACTAAGACCAGTATCACGGAACTTTTCTCCTATTTTTCTTTTAGGAGTTTTACTGTTTCCGATCTTACATTTAAGTCCTTAATCCATTTTGAGTTAATTGTATATAGTATAAGTCAGTGTTGGTGAATCTTTTAGAGCTTTCAATGATAAACGGCCAGCTGCAGCATGCATGCCATGGATTTGCCACCACTGATAAGCTGTGGTCTCAGTTTCCCTAACATCGTCTATTGAGAAGCCTGTCCTTTCCCCATTTTGCGTTCCTAGAACCCTTATCAGAAGTTATTTGACTATATATGTGAGCATTTATTCATTTCTGGGCTCTCATGGTACCTCTGAAAACTTCTGCTCAAGTCAGGTGTGGTAGTGCACATCTATAATCTCAATTTCTTGGGAGGCTAAGGCAGGAGAAGGATTGCAAGTGTGAACCCAGTCTGGGCAATTTAGTGAGATCCCATCAAAAAAATTGTCTTATAGGGCTGGGGATGTAGCTCTGCTCTCCCTGGGTTCAATCCTCAGTAACACACACACACACACAGACACGCACACACACAGACACACACACACACAGACACGCACACAAAAGAATAAACAAAACAACTTTTGCTCAGATGTGCCATAAACTTCACTACTTTCATTCCATTGGCTAACGCTTTGTCACCTGGCCAGGCTTAAAGTCAGTGGGGTAGGAAGGTAAACTATTCATGGGGGGTCAGGGAAGTCCCGTAGCCATAGATAGCTAAATAAACTTCTTTGAAGGTGGGTAGGTACAGTTGCAAATGACACCTTTCACCACAGCCATGCTAGGTAGGCCTCAAAGTCTTCTGCTTCCATTTCTTTTGC